>VOSG01000646.1:0-15307 GCA_009761265.1 Halicephalobus sp. NKZ332 | reverse complement strand
CCAGGAATATTTCCTCTATTTGTATTATTTTAATTAAAAAACGAACCTATCGACATCGATCGTCACGAAGGAATCTATAAAAGGAAAATTTCCCGCAATTTGCTCGAATTCTTCCTTGCTTATGTAGGCATCCCTATCGTGATCGTAATGCTTGAAAACCGCATCTACCATGGCGGATATGTGTTTATTTACTGTCTCCGTATCCGGAGCTTGACATACTCCGCTAGCCCATTCTGCAAAAACGACGGATTTTCCGGATCCTTGGAAGTTCAACAACGTCCTCGGTTCCTTTTTCAGCGAGAGATCATAAATATCGTTTTCGTTGTAATTTATATCCAAGGAAACCTTGAGGGTGTTGATGAGGTCCATATTTGGTTCGGCAAAGTTGTGTCCTGACCTGTTGACTCCGAGGAAGTAACTCAAAAGATGTCCCAGTTGGAAGATTTTCTTCAAAGTTATAGATCCTGTTTTTTCGAAATTCATCCCGTTTCCGTTCCAAGCTATAAGATCCTTCAGATGGATCCCCATTATCGGGATTTTAAATTTTGTTCCTATTTCTTGGAGACATTTTCTGTAGTTCCCGAAATTTGATTGATTTGATAAAAGATTCGTCAGATTATTTAGTTCCTTTTTTGTTTCTTGAGATAAGCAATTGTGGGTTTTGTTCAGTCTGGAAATATTCGAGTGGGTAACACCACCGATAACAGCCATCAGAGTATTGAAGTTATGCAATTTTTTTAGATGTTTCCCTACGTTGACGAATTTAGTGATCACGTCTGCTCTTTCCTTCGGGGTGTTTTTCGAGAGAATCATGCATTGGACCCACGACGATAAACTCTAAAAATAAAAATAAAATTTCTAAATCAAGTGAGATATGAATGTAAATAAGTTTTCTTCGTCAAAATCAACTACAATTTCGAAATTGAAAATAAAAAAACCCACGTTGAAGACTGCAATTGACCTTTCGAGAACAGGGGTCTGATTGAGTTTCCCTGTTTTCATATACTTTTTTATTTCAGGAATAGTGACTCTTGAGAGGACTTTGTAGTCGATGTGGCTCATGGAATTTGAGATATCTTCCGGGCTCCATTGCTCGAAGGAAAGCGAAACGTGTCTGGCGACTGGATTCCTGACGGAGACGTTCCGAAGCCAGGCATACGAAGGACTGAATTAATGTCATTAATTTGATGTTAATATGAATATTTAAAAATTAATGCATTGAATATTAATATGAGTACTTTAAAACAACATGATCTCTAGGATTGAAATGATTTTTTGAATACTAATATGATTATTTAAAAATCAAAATAATTCTTTTAATACTAATGTAGCTGTTTAAAAATCAACATGATTGTTTTTAATATCAATGTTGTTGTTTAAAAACAAAGTAATCACATGACTTACACGGAAGAAACATCGAGTTCGTTGATGACAGTATCGTCGAGGCTGTCTTCTGAAGCAAGTTTCTTTAGCCTCTCAACAAGTTTGCAAAGTTGGACGTGGGCGTCGAAATGGACAGGAAAGTGCCTTATCCAATAGGCTACAGCGTGACAAATTTGAGATCTGCATTCTCCAGAGGATTCCTGAAAAACCAAGTTTTCTTCCCAAAATAGAGAATTTGATTAATTTAAAAATGTTACAAAATTTATGATTTTCAAAATTAAAAAATAAAAATCTTGGAAAATATCAGGTTAAAAGTGATTTTTAAAATTCGGTAATTATAAGTAGTCAGAGCTCCCCAGGATACGATAATATTGTGATCATAGGGGCTAGAGAAAAAGATAAACTTTGTTCATAGCTTTTTTTAGCTTTTGCTAAATGCGGAAAAAGACAATTATGTAATTAAAGATATCTTCATTTATCTTTATTCTGACCTGCTGCCCAACAGGTATGAAGAACGGGTGTCCGGGAAATCCATCCATTAATCTTCATTCCGACTTTTTTGTGATAAATTTATTCCCAAAAATCCGGTTTTTTCTTTTTTATTTTATCAAAGTTCATAAAATTTGAGATTTAATTTCCCATGCGAAAAACATTTTTTTGGGAAAAAAGTAATTCGAGATCCTCAACAAAACAGAATTTGAGTTAAATTACGTCTCAGAGAAAAAAATAAAGTGCATTCTTTCTTAGTGTAAAAATGGTTCCGATTAACTTAAACAAAAATGGAACATTGGTTTCTTACGTGATAAGCCCAAGAAATCAACGAGACCCAATCACGTAAAAGTCACCTGAATTTGTTGATCTTCAGAAAAATTTTTCAAAGAACATTCTTTCCTTCTTATTTAAATATATTTTTCTTGAGAAAAATACCGAAATGAATCCTAAAGTAATTCTTTTTTCGCTTTTCTTTCTTCAAGTCTGTTCTCAAGACTACAACATGAATCCCTACGCAGGTGTCGTCAGGGGTTATTATGATAATTACTACAACTCCAATTTTGGGTATGATCATTTTAACGCTCGATACAGTAACCCAATATTAAGTGCATTAACTAATATTAGTAACAGCAGCACTAACATTAAATACAGTAACACTGGTATCAGTTATGATAATCTTAACTTTAGATATGGTAACTCCAACGTCGGATTCAATCTGAAAAACTACAACGGAAATCCGATTTCTGTGAATTCCCCTCTTGATATTGGAGAAGGAAACAGCATGGCTTCATTTTACCTCCTGTGCTCCACTTGTGGCCGAGGTTAAACTACAGTCCACAAAACCACTGATCTTGATCATATGGATTGTGTGGGTTGCATGATCGTATGGGTGTCTAAGTAATATGAATTGACAAATTATACAAACCATACAATCCGTACAGACTATTGTTTTCATGGTTTGTACAGACTATATGGGTTGTGTAGTTTTTATGGGTTATAAAGACTATGAATTGTACAGGTTATGTATATTGTATAGGTCGTATGGACACATAGTTTTTATTAGTTGTGTAGATCATATGGATTGTGTATATTGTAGAGACCACTTCGATTGTGGGGGTCACATATTTTCCTTGTACAAACTTAGAATAAAAATGCACTTTTCGAATAAAATCGAGTTGGCAAGAATCCAATTTACGACCAAATTTAAAAAAATCGTAAATTAAAATTTTTCTTCAAAACCTGATTAATCCCTGGGGGCATGTACACAATATCCCCATAAAAGGTTGAAGATAACCTGCCAAAATAATTGTTTTTAGGAAACAATATTTTCGAAAGGTTTTGTAAAGAAAAATAATTGTAAAAAAAGATCTTTGAAAAAAGAATACTTTTGAGGAAAATAAATTTATAAAAAATAATTTTAAATAAATTCCCTTAAAGAGAAATTATTTTTAAAAGCTTCTTGAAAGAAATGTTTTCGAAAATTTGTTTCCTGTTATTCCTGATATCAAATTTGGTCTACTGTCAGTATTACTTTCAACAACCAGACTACAATTGGAAACACCTGGGTCCCTCTGATACTGCTGCCCTTAGAAAGTATCCCTTGAATTTCTACAATCCTTCATCAAACGGACTTCGGAATTATGGATACAAAAACGACATAGCCACCATATACTTACTTTGTGCCACTGGGGACTGCGGGAGAGGAAAATAATATCCTTAGATTATTTTGTATTTTTAGATTTTTGGATTTCTTGGAAATTCTTAATTTTTTGTATTTTGAAATTTTTTTGTTTTTGAGGTTCTGTATCTCTTTAAAATTTTTTTTGTATTTTTGAATTTTAAATTTTTCTTGTATTTTAAAACTCGTTTAGAATTTTAAATTTAAAATGTTTTTTGTATTTTCTAAAATTTAAAAATTTTTAGATTCTTGAATTTTTGACATTTTTGATTTTCTGATTTTTTGATTTTCGAGATTTTTTTTAATAAAACAAATCTACGGACCTGGTAGAGAGCAATGAACTGAGCCATTAGTTCAGTCGTTTCCATGAGCCATTCCCCAACCATGAAAAGACAATGAGGAAAGTCGTTTTTTGGATCTCCGGACTCATCTGAAATCACAATCGATTAAATACACCATAAAATTTAAAATTTAAAATTTAATCTAAAATTTAAGATTTATGTCTCTTGAAAATTGTCTCGAAACGAATTTGCAGATTTTTTTAAAATTCCATTCCAGAAGTCTAATGAGTTGTGGAGAACTTTTAGTTTAATTAAGAAACACTCACCGAAACTCTCAGCACAGAGCTTGACGAGTTTTCCAGAATCTAGGGGGTCCTCGAGGGAGGCCCAGGAGCAACTGGGCATAGCCAATTTTTCCCAGTGCATATCAACCTTTTAAAAATCTTCGAAAAAAGATAATTTTCATCATAAATCTGAAAAAACAAGTTTAATTCTTCATAACAAACTTAGAAAACAGTTTTCGAAATAAATTTTAAAAAATATTTTTCGTGACAAATTTTAGAAAAAATATTTCTCATAACAAATCCAAAAAAGTTAAAAATCGATTGACAAGAAAAATCCCGAAAACGGACAAAAGAAAAAATACAAAGGCAATTGAAAGAGAGGCGACCTCCAAAAAAAGAGCCTCATCAACATCATCAAAACGAAAAAAAACGAAAACCCGGCAGCACATACACGTCGAGAACCCGACTTTGTTCAACAATAACAGCATTTTGAAAAAAGGAAACTAAACCAACAATAATCGGAAGGGTGGATAAATAAAAACTTGATATATTCAAATTGATCTTATAAATAGAAAACTTCATGTATGGAGTTGGGTGTAAAAAATTCGATGTATTAAAGTTTACTTTGCAGTTAAAAAACTTTATATGTTGTAGTTACTTTTATGGAAAAATTCCATATATTGAAGTGATTTTATTTTAAAATCCCATATACTGAATTGATTGTACGAATAAAATTTGAAATATTAAATCTGTAGAGTGGAGAAGGCTATACCGCACTGAACATATGGATAAAAAATTTATGTATTGAACCGAGCATATGGATAAATAAGAACCCGATATGTCACATCAATCATGTGGATAAAAAATTCCATATATCGAATCGATCATATGGATAAAAGATGCATCAATTGAATCATACGGGGGAAATATACACCAATTAGCTCATGTAGACGTATAAAAAATTAATATATCGAATAAAATAAATAGATAAACCAAGATTAATAAATTGAAGCCATATTAGTGAAGATAGAATACAATAAATTCTATAAAAAATAAAAAAACTTATATCGGATTAAGTGTATAAATAAAAAAACATCCATTAGATCATATAAATATATAAAAAATTAATACATCGAAGGCATTACATAAAAATGATCCATTAAGTCGTTTTTATGGATAAAAAGTTAATGCATTAAACTGATTATAAATAAAAAATTTTATACATGAAATCAACTATTTAAATAAATAAAAACTTAATACATGGATATCCTGTTGAAGGAAACTCAATCCATCAGAGAAGAACCAAAAGTCGAGAGAGAATCGATGTTTTTTATTCGTCAAAGTTGATAAAAACAATTTTGATAAAAACAATTCTATCTTTTCTGACTAGGAATTTTTTCATAGAATAAAAATGGAAGAATTTTTTTTATTAAAAAAAATAAAAATCAAAATTAGATATTTTAAATCCAAAATTATTAAAAATAAGAGAGCTTGCAAAAATTTAGAAATAAAATCCAAAAAAATCTTAAATAAAATTCGAGAAGATTGAAAAAAATGAAACTGAAAGAGGATAAAAGGACAGTGGATAAGCGAGGATAAAAACTGACATCAACTATATTGACACCCTTAAAAATGTTTTAATTAATTTCTAAAACTAACACCAGGAAGTTTCATCGCAATTTCTCAAGTAGTATCATACTTTTAAAGGATTAAGAACTAATTTCATAGTTAAGGAATGAATTAAACACCGTTCTTCTCGAGACTAATCTCATGGTTAAGGAATGAATCAAGTATCTTTCGTCTCGGGACCGAAATATGTCCAACCAACAATTTCTGGTTTTTAATTTAAAAATACTTGAAGTACTTCAAACAGTTTCGAGGACCGAGATATTTGATTCATACAGTAACTACAAGTTTGGACGTCAATTATTAGAAAAACATCAAATCCGTAGTCTGAGGATAGACATCTCGAGACAGATATGTATCCAACTAACAATTTCCCATTTACAGAGTATTCTAGAAAGCATAAATACAATTTCGGAGGACGAATCAAACATCTCAGTCCTCGAATACGAGTTCTATTACAGACTATTTAAAGATAATAAAAATGTTGAAGCAAAATCACCAGTTATAAGAAGGAGAGCTCTCAGAAACAGAGTTTGCGTGACTCTGTTTTTGCCGAAAGAAAATGAGCTTTCTGAAGAAGGACAAACACAAAAAAATTCGTGGTTATCTGGAGAGAGCCAGCTAAGCCCTCTGCACGTGAGGTGTCTTTCCCCTTTTTCCCTTTTTTCCTTTTTTGCCGCTCTGTCGCCTGTGGAGAATGCCATGCCGACTCTGGCCCGGGACGGACAATCGAATCCATGGGTCGTTGACATTCAAAACTTTTTAAATTACCAGCGTTTTAGGGTCTTGAAATGAATTTAAGAACGTCGAATTTTTAAAGATCCCGAAACAAATCTCATACAACTTCAGAAAAATTATAAAGCATACTACACCGATTCTGACTTGATATGGAAAATAGGATCCATGAGTCGTTGACATTCAAAGCTTTTTAATTACTAAGTTTTAAGGTTATGAAGTAAATTCTAAAGTTTTTAGTTTCTGTGATCCCAAAGTGGACCTTTTATAGGTTCAAAGATAATATAAAATACACTGTAACGACTCTGGGATTGGTCTGGAAAATAGGATCCGTGGGTAGTTGACACTCAAAACTCTGAAATTAGCAACACTTTGGGGTGTTCGAATGGATTTTATACAAATATAAAATAATATGAGGTATAATATAACAACTGGTTCGGGATGGAAATAGGGTACGTGGGTTGTTGGCATTTAAAACTTTTAGATTACCAATATTTCTGAAACCCTTAAAATAAACTATATAAATTTAAAATAGAGTTTTCGATGTATTTTAAAATTGCTTTTTGGAATAATTTTTATGAAATTGATACTAAAAATTCCAAAGAAAAATATAATTTTCTACATAAAAAAGTCAAATTAAAATTCTCAGTTTTCAAAATCTCGAAAAAATTTATAAAAAAGTAATTAAAAACTTGCAGAATAATTTCATTTATTATCTTAAGAAGTATAATTGGTCTTATAATAAAAGAAAAGAGTAAATATTATTTTGGCCAAAATCAACAATTTCAACATATTCTAAGAAAAATGAGGAAGAATCTTTGAAGAAAAAATATTAGTCTCGTCACGAAAGGTACTTAAAAAGATAATAATTTTGTGATGAAACAATAAAGTAAACATCATTCGCATCGAGATCTCTACTTCAACATATCTTCGGGAAAATAAATAATTTTAAACGAAAAAATACTGACCTCGTCATAGTATATTTAAGGAAACAGTAATATATTTTATAGTAAAACAACAAAGTAAACATTGTTCATGCCAAAATCAACAACTTCAAAATATCCTCAGGGAAAAGATCAGAGAACTACAAAATAAAGAAATTATTCTCGTCATAGAGTGTATTTAAAGAAAAAGTAATATATTTTATAACAAAAATAACAATGTAAACATTATCCGTCTCGGAACTACTACTTCAACATGTCCTTCGGGAAAAGGTCAAACAACAAAATAAAGAAATTTGTCTCATTATGAATAATTTTTTTATCTATTTTACGTCATGAAATTCGTTGTTAATTTGATTTCCGATTAAAATGGTAGTTTTATTACAACGATCTTGACTAATGGAGGAGTCAGGAAAAAACCTCTACTATCCATCACTTCAATGTGACAAAATGTCGAAGATTCACGATCGAAGAAAAAACAGAAATTGTTCTGACAACTTGGATCTCTCCAACACTACAACCCACAAATTTCCCAAACCTCCTCAGGTACCCATCCCTTCAACTGTCACCATTGTTCCTAGAATCCCACACTTTCCAAGTTGTTGTTTCCTTTTATATTTTTATAGAAAAGCAATCCTGCGTCCTCAAAATCCAACATGGACAATTCACAAAATAAGCAAAGACTTTCTTCCAGAATCTTAAAAGACTAGTTTAATTCAAAATTGAAAAAATCGATTATGCTTTTCAAATTGGACGAAAATTAAAATCCACCGGCTTGTTGTTGATGTTGTCAAATTTAACTTGCCATTAATCTGACCAAATGTAACTGTTAATCTCGTCAAATTCGACTTTTTAAAAACATGATTGGATCTAACTTGTTGTTGATCTGATCCAATTCATGATCCTCTTTGAGGTGTTCAAGGGTTCCTGAGATCCCCTGAGGAAATTCTGTGACCTCTCCAGAGTCCTTCTTCCTCTCTCGTCATGTTCCTCCTCTTCTGCTTCTTTCATCACAAGTTCCATCGCGAGTTCGTTTTTCTTGTCTATCAAAGACTTGTATTCATGAACCAAGGCGTCTATCCTCTGTTTTTCCTCTTCTGTTTTATAGTCATCTAAAAACATTTTGGTTTTAATCTCGTCATTAAAGGAAGTATTTGAAAATCGGAAACAACAGATCACTTTCAGAAATTAAAGTTCCCTAGAAAAAAACAATATCAATAACTCACCATTGTTTTGAGTAACTTCATTTACTTTTTGTTGTAAAATCACCAATTTTTCTTCAACTTCACTAAGAGCCGCCGCCACGTTGAGGTAATCCTGTCTCCTAACAAGGGCGTCTTTCTCCGTCAAAAGTTTCATATGTTCAGCAATAAATTTCTGTTCATCCTCTGTTCCTGGTTCAACATTTCTAATTTTTTCTTCAACATAACGATCCAGCTTTTCTACTTCGTCTAGTCTTTGTACAATTTTCTGGAGCTCTTCATTGATATTTTCTACTTGGACAACATTTCTCTCAAAATTCGTTACGATTTTTCTCGTCGGGGTTGCATTCACACTTTGGGAGTAACTCGAAGGGGGATCCTGTGAAGTCCTTCTAGGGGGGTCTTGTGACGTCCTTCTAGGGGGCCTCGGTGGTTCCTGAAATCATTCATATTTTCTTCCATTCAAGTCATTAAAGTCTCGATCTTAAATTCTCAGTGGAATATAGGTAATATAAAGAAGTAATAAAAGCGATAGTAGAAAGTTTTTAAAAGATAAAAGCCGATCACAAAACGACACTGACCATAATGGGGCTCACGAACTGAGCTAGAGTTTCTGCCAACTCTGCTCCTCTCATGCTACCGTAACGTTTAACCCTGTCGAAGGCACTTGGTTGAGCCCCTGGAGGAGCATCATGAGGATTATGATATCCGTTATCCGATGTCGAAGGCTAAAAATCACCACCACATTGACACAATACAAAAGCGGAAATATTTAAAACTTAAAAAGCAATATTTTTAAAAGTATAAAGAAAACAAACCTGAATCGTGTTTGATAAATCACTTCCATGACGACTGTGGGTATCTGGAATTATT
The DNA here is from genome assembly GCA_009761265.1 of Halicephalobus sp. NKZ332. Classification (NCBI taxonomy): domain Eukaryota; kingdom Metazoa; phylum Nematoda; class Chromadorea; order Rhabditida; family Panagrolaimidae; genus Halicephalobus; species Halicephalobus sp. NKZ332. The sequence goes on along the minus strand of VOSG01000646.1, from coordinate 5,812 downwards.
GATATTAATATATGAAAATAAGTAATATAAAAACCACAGCAAAAGCACAAAAATAAATTTACAATATTTACAAAAACAAAAAAACAACTAACAAGATCTTCTTTCTGCCGATGGTGAAGCTTGAGCACTTCTGACAGAGTAGTAGTTGTACTGTGGACGACCTAAAACTCACAAAGTCACAAACGACGAGACAACAAAGATCACATTATTATAAAAATCAAAAATTAATATTTTCAAAGTCTATCTCGAAACGAAATCCCAGAATTTCTGGAATTTTTGATTTTCGTTCCAAGATCACATCACAAAAACCAACTTTCTCCACGAAACTATCTCAACACAGATTTCCAGAAATTCAAAAATTTGAAAAAACAAACCTCCTCTAGAAGGACGAACGGGATTCACGGGGGTTCCTCTGTTATAAATGCCATCAAGAATCATCCTGGCTTCTTCGTATCTCTTCTTCATCTGATCGTTATCAGAAGTCTCAAAATCATTCGGATCCTGATTCCAATCCTCTCTCGGAGCTGGGGGTGGGGGAGAAGGTCCAGAGTTGGGGTTCTGGTTGGAATTTGGTGTAGATGTCAGAGTAGGATTAAATCTATGAGTTGGTGAATTACTTCCAACTTCATTTGCTAAACTTTTCATCTCTTCTGCCATCTTTTTTAGTAATTTTTCATGTTCCTCTAACTCTTTCACAGAATCTCTTCTTTTTCTTGCTGGAATTCTTTTTTCTTCCTCTTCCTCAATTTCTATCATTTTTCTCTCTTTCGGTGATTCAACAACTTGTCCAACCTTAACTTTTGAAGTTATTTTTCCCTCGTTATTCTTAAAGGATTTTTCATCATGGAAGGCTTTATCCGCCTCATCCTCTCCCCGAAGCTTTCTCATCCTCTCCAAGTCCTCGACGACATTCATCTCTGCTTCCGAAAGTCCACAAATTTTCGAAATTCTGTATTCCGATTTCCTTGGGTTATATTCCTCATCCCATTCGGGACCTTGAAGTGTCATCCTTAACCTCCTCAAATAGTCCGTTATTTTCTTCTCATCAGAATAAATAGTTATTTCTCCTTCGTCCATATTTTTCTCGACTCCTATTGTTAAAGCGCCTTCAAAAGCTTTTTTACAATTCTCCTTTTGTCCTGTCTTTGTATCAGAAAAATCCAAATCGTCGAAATTTCCAATCAACGACGGATCATACCGATGAAGAATTGCACAGAATGCCAAACCAGATCTCCAACTCTTCGACAAATCAGTAATCTTGACTCCTCTATACCCCGAAGTCACTCTCTGACACCATTTTATCAGAGGCTCATCCTTAATCGGTGTTGGGGGTGGTAGAGGGAGATTTCGGAGCACAGAATTCGAACTATCTCTTCTTTTTCCAGTAATAGGACCTGTATCCACAGACCTGAAAGACCTCAGTTAACATATCTAGGACCTAGATTAACCTACCTTGGAGGACCTGAATCCGTAGACCTTCTGGAAGGACCTGGTTCTGGCTGGGAATCTCTGGAGATCGTTCTAGGACGATGAGGAGGCAATGGGGGAGCCACTTGGGCAGGTACCTCGTCATCAGGACCCCAAGCGTTCCTAGCTACTGGAACAGGAACAGGTTTGACAATTTCTGCCGTCTTTTCTTCTTTCCATTTATCGAATTCTTCCGTTATCTGAGCTACACCTTGAGCAACATGAAAATCGTCATCTTCGAGTTCCCCTTTTCTGAAATCAATAGGGATTTTTGAACCAGATGGGAAAGAAATGTTGCTCTGGACATCTTCATCTGTCGCTTTCCCTTTTTTTAATAATAAAGAGGAAAGAACTAATGAAAGAGTACAATTTGCTATGGACTTTTGCAAAGATCTAAGCTTCAGTTTCAGCTCTGTCTTGATGTCCGGATTCTCATTGACGAAAAAACAAAAATTCAACGAGATCGCCGCCAATGCTCTTTGCTTTCCTTTTGATGTAATTTCCTCCACAACAAGAGTCCATTCCTGGAAAATTTGATATATAAAAGCAAATAAAACATGTAAAAATGTATGGAAATCCATCATTTTCCAAGTATACTGACCTTGTTTTCGAAGTTGTCTTTGTTGGGATCCTTGAACAACGTTGTTTCGATGTCGATGGAGTCCTCTGGGAGCCCGGGCCATACCAGAAGACTCCGGGCTTCATTCGAAAAAGATTTCTCCAAAGGTCTCGCCTCGCAAGCGTACCTCCTTCTACTGAAAAACTCAAATTTATATCGAATCGAATAAAAAGTAAAAACAAACCTTTTCATGCAAGCAACAAGGACTTTTTCGGGACGTTTGTTGCCATTGGATTCGATCACGAGCTCCGTGAAGGCCACGTTAAAGTTGAATTTAGATGCTTGATGCCCGCTTCTTTTGATCTTCTTCCAGACCATCGTCATCTGCAAAATCATTATAATTATATAGGGATTACATAAATTAATATATAAACCACATTATAAAAACTTCATATATGGAAATATGTAAATCTCGCTATTGTCGGAAGACAGAATAAATTTTCCGTATTCTATTGGAAAACGCGGTCACATTACGTTAACTCTAACCCATTAGTATAAAAACTACATAAATTATATATAACGGTCTGTCTGAGAAAACTGAGCAAATTAATACACGAAAATCAAGAAGTTGCTCGGATTGAGTTGATATCTTGTAGAATTAATACCCGTGACAAGTTACGGCACAAATGGAGATTAGTTTTGAGATATATTGCCCGTGCCAAACTTTGCACAAACATATCTGTCGAATTTTAAAGAAGAGATATCATCGATAGTTCTACTTGTGTAGTGAGTAGCTTATATAGGCAAAGGGGAGGTTGACGACGTATATTCAGAAAGATATTATTTAAGATATGTATAATGTAACTAGTGGACAGATCTCAAAAATAATTTGTATCATGACTCGCCCCGGACATTAATTCTAAAAAGTTTCAATTCGATCCAAGCAAACCCTTAATTCTCGTATACTGAGTTGCTCGATGTTCTCAGGCATACCTCATATATGAATTATATGACAATTTTGACACGTAAATATACGAGTTTCATTATCTTCGACAAATAACAAATTTCTTATGTTATATTGGGAAATCTGAGCGCGTCACTCTTATTCTAATTTAGTAATACAAAAATAACACAAATTATACACGTAAATTACATTAATACAATACTTTAAACACGGAAATACGTAAATGTAGTTGTTGCCGGAAGATAAAACAAATTTTCCCGTGTTCTATTGGAAAATTTGGTCGGAGCTCGAGTGGCCGCGTCGCTTCGACTCAAGACGATTAGCTCGGTTTTGCAACAACAGCCTCGTCTCGTCCGGATCCAGCTGGCTCCGACAATTGCTGCAGCAATCTGTTTCCGAAACTACCAAATTATTATGAACATTGTAAATAAAATAGATGATTTTACAGGAATTACAGAGTTTTTTTACGAAATTTTCCCAGCACGAGTTTCGACATCCGGGATTCTCGGGGTTTAGACATATCGATTTTGGAAGTTTATTAGATTCTGAGGATGTAGAAGCCCGATGTTAATGTATTTAAAATAAAAAGGGACACAACGCCAAAGTTCCAGTATGGATCGATCCGGTTGCAGTTCTTCAATCGATTTTTCGAATTCCTTTTTCCTTTGGTTTAATTTTTATTTTCGAAACTTGCAGAATCTAATTAACTCCATGGGTGTGACCGTGTCACGTGGACCCATTGTTAACTTTCAAATTTGCAACTATTCAAGAATTTAAGGTATTTAATTTCTCCACATCAATTTTGCTAATTTTCTATATTGGCACAGGAACTCATTCTAAAATCTTTTAACTTCTAATGTTGTTGAATGTGTTTGAAACCTAAAATCGCACGAAATTAAATTTTTATAAACTCTTGTCTCGCTAAGAAAATTTTACGATTTCGTGCCAGGAGGATCTTTGAACCGCTATTGTGGGTTTTCTCCTTTCCATTGTTCCAACTCACAACCTTCTAGGACAATACAAAAGTTAATTCTCATAACTTCCGGTCTCAGCTGGAAAGTTTTGTGATTTCGCAATGGTTGTTTTTAATTTCTACAAAAATATGATTCAGAACTATGATTGTCCACTCGGATGTGTCATTCGGACCACTGATACCGTTCTTTCCGCACTTTGCTTATTTTTCAAGGGAATCGTGTGTCTGTTTCTCATTTTTCAATTTTTCCCGTTTTCCTCGTTTCGCAATCGCCTGCGTTCGTTTTTTTCTCGTTTTTCCTACGGCTTTGCAAGTCAATTTTTATCTAATTATCGATTTGTTTTTCAAATTTCATTAAATCTTCGTTTTTCAGTAGTTAAAGTCAAATGTGAAGTTTTTTTGACGAAAAAAAAGAAGTTTCGTTAGTTGTCATATATGGAATTGATCTTTGGAGAAAATTCTGACATTGTTCTTTGAGATAGTGTTTTTAGTTGTTGTTTACAGGTTCTCGACATATGATATCTGAAATTACTTTTTAGGAGAAGTTTATTTGGGCAAAATAGATTTTATGGATTTCCGATATATCAATTATGGAGTTCATTCTCCCAGATGACCTATTTGTAAAAGCAACATTGGCAGCTAGTTTTTATATATTTTCGGTGTATGAATTACGAAATTTATTCTCTCAGATAACCTATGATCTGTAAAAGTAGTCTTTGTAGACATTTCTGAATCTCCGAGATGGAATTTTGAAGAAATTCCAATTTGAGTAGTATTTGTAATTGCTTTTTCATGAATTCCCAATATATTAAATATAGAAATTCCTTCTCGGAAAAATCCTCAATAATTTGTAAGTGGTATTTGTAGTTATTGTTTGCGAACTTCCGGTGACGGCAAAATGCTTCCCTCGGGCAACGGTCCATTCGCCATCTGTCTCTCGTCAACCCAACGTGGACAACTAGAAATACTCGCTTGAACAAAAACCGCCACCACTATTCTTCCTCAGACGAAAACTACTGCTATTTTTTCCTTTTCCTTGTATGAAAGCACCACTATTTTTTTCTTTGGATGAAAACCGCTAAGCCACGCACGGATGAAGCCGGCGTTGACGCACGGTCGAGGACTCATTTTGCTTTCTATGCCGTTTCCCGAGGCTTGTGCTTTTGGTTTTTATCCATGAAATTTTTTGTCTTTTTTCTAAATGCCACTTTTTGTCAGAAAATCAATTGTTCCGGAATTTTATTTTTTTTATTCAGAATTTAATCCTTTTTATATTTTGTTTTCTTTTACTTTTTTAATTTTAAAAATGATTTAATCTTGTATTTATTTTATACGTGGAATTATTGAGATTTTTTAAAATATTTCCGAAATTTTTGAATAATTTTGAGGAAAAGCCTTCCTTCCCTCAGGGCTTGTTTCCTTTTCGTTCGATGTTGGAGATCAATAATTTTCTGCAGTAGAGCGTGCGCATTTTGTTGTGTTGGCAAAAATGGGTTTGCCATCTGCGTATTTTTGAAAATCGAACTCGAATTTAAAAAAATTATTAGTAAAAATGGAATTTGAGTTTACAGTAAATTTATGGCTCTGTTCATATTGCAAGAAATGGGTTTCTTGTTTGTGTTTTTGAAAACTGAGCTTGAAAAACTATTAGTAAAGACGGGCCTTGAGTTGCCAGTAACTTTACGACATTGTTCATATTGAAAAAGAGTTTTTATTTGTGTATTTCTGAAAACCGAGCCTGAATTTGGAAAATTCTAATAAAAATGTGCTTTTAAATTATATATTATTTCCTCTCTTTTATTCATATTGGAAAAGTAGTTTTAGATTATATATTATTTTCACGTTTTGT
>VOSG01000645.1:0-15316 GCA_009761265.1 Halicephalobus sp. NKZ332 | reverse complement strand
GGGGAAACGAGAGCCGCCAAATGGGGAGCCATCGAGAGAAATCGTGGGAGGGTCCATGAGAGAGGAACTATAGAAGAGGAAATGGAAGAATAACGTAAGAAAGATAGAGCTTAAGAAAGAGTACAATAGGGGGAAGGAACTCGGAGGAGGAATTACAGGAAGAAATCATGAGAGGAGAACCCCATGAAGAAAAAGAACCCTAGGAGAATGATGAGGGGGGTGGAACCCTAAGGGAGGGATTTGGAAAAGTAAAAAAATTATGGGGGAAATTGTAGAAAAAAGGGTCAGAGGTTTCAAGGGAGGAGTCATGGAATCCAGATAAGTAGGAAAAAGAGTTGCTGTTGATGAATTGTTGAAAAAAAACAAATAAGATTATTCCATGACATTCTGCAATTTACATAAATACCCCTTTTCTGGGATTTTTATATGAAATTCCTCATTTCTCAAATATGGATGAAATTTAGGGATTGCGAAATAGGGATTAATCCCGGTTAAACCTTTCATGCTCGAAATCTTAATTCCCAAGAGATTTCGAAATACCAAAAAATTGTTGGATTCGAACATAATTTGCAAAAAAGTCAATGCCAGAAGAAAAAGTGTCCTCCACTCTGGAACTTTGGGACAACCTTGAAGGTCGTCTTAGTTACCAATCAATGATTTAACAGCATTTCTTTTTACTAAAATTGAAGATTTCCTGTGCATTCGACAAATTTTGATTGAAATATGAGTGTTAAGCGATTTAATATTGTTTATTTTCGGAATATTTAGTATTGTTTTTTATAATATATTTGATATTTTTCTTGAATTTCGAGAATGAAATAGTAATATTAAATATTTTGAAATATTTGCTTTTATAAAATCGGGTATTTTTATAGAATTTAAAAACAACCGAGAATAATCAGTCTCATAACTTGTTTTTACTAAATTTGATGTCTATGATACGTCTAACATATTTATTCAATATATTTCGGGACTAAAACATCAACAGTATTTTTAAGATTAATTTTAATAAAATCTGGTAAATTTTTTATCGATTTAAAAATAAATTGAATTTTCAATAATCTCGCAACGTTCATATTTGCTAACTTTAAAGTCTATAACATATCCAATAACTTTTTCAGAAAATTTCGAAATTAAAGACAAATAACAAGAATCTTCCAAGAGTATTTATTTTTGCCGAAATTTCCAAATTCGATAATTTGACGAATTATCTACGATGCAGTCGGCAGCTTTTCTTGGCAAATTGCGAAATTGAAATGTAACTTTGTCCAGAGGAAGACCAGCCAACGGAAAGACTGGCCGCTCAAAGGATCTCACAGCGAACGACCCGATCTTGAATGCGTCATGCAAATCGTTTTGTTTCTTTCATATCAATCCCCAATCCGACAATTTTTTGTTTATATGATTTGTTCCTTGTTTTCATCTCCTTGGTTCAATCGGGTGTTATTTCTCCATGAATTTAATTTATATTTAATCTTCGAATGATAATTTTTTCTTATTTTTGCGTCATTGATTATCTTTTTTCAGTCCCCGCTTTATGTGAGGGTTCATTGATTTACCAAAATGATGTCTGATGACTTACTGAATGGATTGATGAGGCAGACTCGGATGTCTTTCGTGGATGCAGCGAAGAACGATATCAAAGGAGCCTTGAGCAATTTCTCTGACCTTTCCCCGAAGGCTCAACTCCATGTTTTCCCCGACAACACTCGACGAAATGCATTAACTTTAGCGGGTACTATTCCAATATCTTACCGGGTGAGTATTTGTTATTTTTGATATATGAAAGTATCTATATAACTTTCAGGGAGCTCGGTATCACATTCCGATCGCACTTTATCTCATGGAAAACCACCCTTATTCCCCTCCGTATTGCTATGTTTGTCCTACTTCTAATATGAAAATCCGGGTTTCCGGAAGGGTCGATGAAGCGGGCCGAATTTACTTGCCGTATTTGAACGAATGGCGGTTTCCTGGATCTGACACGTATGGGTTGCTCCAGGTCAGACTCCTTGATGACTCATTCTTTAACAAAGTCAATTTTAGGTTCTTACTTTTGCTTTTGAAGAAAACTGTCCGGTATTCTCTGTCAAACCCGGGGCTGAATCAACGAACAAACCCAATGACTCCAATATTCCTGGGAAAACCAGGAACTTTATGCTCCCTCATTCCAGCGGATCAGTAACGACGCCATATCCAGCGTCTCAACCATCGGGATTTCCTGTACCAAGCGGCAACCAATCTCCGTATCCTTCAGTCCCAATGCCAAATGCCATGTCCTCAGATCCCGGGGGGTACAAAGCCCCGTACCCTGTTTATCCCTCTATGGGAATGCCTACTCCGTTTGATTCTGCCCCTCCGATTCCAGTTCCTCCTCGACACTCTTCTGCCTCTTACGATTATGCCAAGCAAGTCCGCAACAGCCTTTTGACCGCGATAGAGGAGAAGCTGAATAAGAGAATCAGAGAAAAATACGGTGAGTGATTTTGGATCGTTTGTTTTTTGACGTTTGGGTTCCAGGATATATGATAGAGGATAGCCAAAGACTGGACATATGCTTGAGTGAGATGCGTACTGGACAAAAGCAACTACGGGATTCTTTGGAACGAGCAGAACGAGAACAGCGTGAAATAGAACTAATGTTGTCGGTTTATAATGTGAGTCTGGGGTTTTTGTCTCTATAAGGAAGAGTTGCTTTCAGAATAGAAAACGTGAACTTACCGAGGCATTGAAAGCCGGAGAAGGTACGGACGATGAAATTGATTCCTCTATCGACGCTTTTACTCCTTTACATCGACAGATTTTCGACAATTACGCAAAGGATTTAACAATGGATGATGTTATTTACCACTTGACAGTAGCTATGAGGAAGAAAGTTATATCGCTTCAACAATATTTGACTCTTGTTCGTCAATGTGCGAGATCTAAATTCTTTGCAGTTGTTACGATGAACAAGGCGCGAGAAGTCGCAGGATTGCCACCAATCACTCAATGACCATCCATCAACAAGACTTCAAGGGAGACGGATTTGTTTTGATGAATCATCATTTTGGTCTGCTTTTTGCATTAGCGAACATGGTCTTTCTCATTGCTTGTGCAACCCTTTTGGCAAATATGTTGTATTTTACTGTTAACGGATTAATGGGGTTACAACCTCAGTAAGGTACACGAATTTAAATATTGTGTATAAATCAAGTAGTCATTGTTTTTGGGTATTTTTAAAACCATCTTTTAATTGGTTTTGATATTTTCGTTTTCTTTGTACTTTGTATTGAAATGGTATTTCAGTGCTTTTATCGTTTTTCAATTTCCTGGCTGAATTGGCATTTTGGCTCTGATACTTTGAACTGAGCTTCATCGGTGAGTAATTTATTTTTTCATTGATTGAAGTGGGTCGTTACATTATGATTCACTACACTATCCTTATGTCAGGTCTCGATCTTTTTTGATCTGAAAGAAATTTTTGCTGATGATATTTGGATCTAGAATTTTCGGTCTGATTTTCTAATCTGGAGCGATTTTTTTTATTGATTTGAAATTTCTGATTGGTGAATTTTCATTTCGAAAAACTAGACAATTTTTGATTTTGAGGAATTTTTAGCTGGCTTTTTCCAATAGTTTGTAAATAGCGATTCCGTTTCATGATCAAACACGCAATTCCGAAAAGTTACAAATTTTCTGAAACAAACGTCATTGTTTGATTGAACCCTAATTTGCCCCCAGCGCTATATAAATCTTTTTCGCGGTGACTATTATTTATTTTAAATACCATTGTATTGCAGACTCGTCGTTATATATTTCGATCATTGTTCTCCTATTGAGAAAAAATGCAGGCCATCAAATGTGTCGTTGTTGGGGATGGTGCAGTTGGTAAAACATGTTTATTGATTAGTTATACGACGAATGCCTTTCCTGGTGAGTACATTCCGACCGTTTTCGACAATTATTCTGCTAATGTGATGGTCGATGGAAGACCAATTAACTTGGGATTATGGGATACGGCTGGTCAGGAAGATTACGATCGTTTGAGGCCTTTGAGTTACCCACAAACAGATTGTTTCTTATTGTGTTTTTCTCTCGTTAATCCAGCTTCATTCGAAAATATCAGAGCAAAGTGGTATCCGGAGGTTTCTCATCATTGCCCTAATACTCCGATCATCCTCGTTGGTGAGTGTCCTCGATTGCTTTCAAGTTATTTGCGGAAATCTCTTTAGGCACCAAGCTAGATCTGCGTGATGACGCTGTTACAAATGATAGACTTAGAGATCGTCGCTTGACTCCTATCTCATCTACCCAGGGTCTTCAGATGGCCAGAGAAATCAAGGCTGTGAAGTATTTGGAATGTTCTGCGTTGACTCAACAAGGGTTGAAGCAAGTTTTCGACGAGGCAATCAGGGCTGTGCTTTGCCCCCCTCCTCCAACGAAAACAAAGAAATGCACAATTCTCTGAATGGTCGACTGCTACTTTTTAAGTTGGAGATATTTTACAATAGTTATAAGTTGCTCATTTAGAGGGTTCTGGAGGCAGCACGGTTTTGTGTTTTGTACTTTTTTTCTTGCAAGTTTTCATTTTGCAGATTAGTAATGTTTTACCTTTGGAAATTGGTCTACTTATGGTTATCATTTATCTTGTGCCAGAGTTTCTATCTTTTGTCCTTTATCGCTGCTGATTGAAGAACAACGCGTAAATAACTTATTGCCTTCGGCTGTTTATCAAGATGCAACGTTAATGCTGTGCCTTGATGTTTTATTGTGTATTTTGTTATTGGTATGCTGTTTGGTATAAGGATGATAAAAAGTTTTAATTTTTTGAAGAAATAAATATGGCTTTTTTGGATTGTTGGGAAATAGGAAATTGAGGGTGACGTGGATTTGGGAATTTAGAGATTTAGTCTTGATTGCCGAACGAAAATATTATTTTCTAAATTAAATTTGAGGATTTTTTTAGAAAGAAATTCATGACAAAAGTTTTTTGAAATTTTTGCATTCCGAACATCTTTGAGAAAACATTTAAAGGTTGTTTTGTAAAAAGTCGAGTTCTTTGAGAAACCTATTTTAGGTGTATAGTAAAAGGAATATTTTCCAACATGGGTTTTAATAAATAAAATACATAACTTACGGTTTCTATTTTTGTTGAAAACGAAATTAAATTCTGCAAATCCCCAAACCTACTTTTAAAAATTACTTTAATATTCTATGTCTGTTTTTGAAATTACAGTAACACACAATTTCCTGTTCTTGAGTTTTGGTACACTCAACATCAGAATTTTTTAGCCTTCTAACCGGAAAAATGAAATTAAAAAATTTCCGGATTCACTTTTTGAGTGTTTTTCCAAAATTCATAGAAAATACCCCCAGAAACACGGAAATTGCGTGATGTCAGAAGTTTCAAATTTTTGAAGATGTTTACATCATTGGATTTTAAAAAATATTAAATTATTGGATTTCAAAAATATCAAGTTGTTGATTTTTTCTTCCGAAAAATGGAGCTAACGATGTTGAAGAAAAATGAATTATGGATTCTGAAGTCCAAATTGAGCGCATTCGGGCGAGAACAGGGAATTTTCTATGGGATCCTCGTTGTTCCGCCTTCTTGGATTTTCCAAAATCCATTCATTTCAGAATTCTGCAATCTACTGTAAAAGTGTAAAAATTTCTTGAGACACATTTGTTTCCAAATGTTGAAATCCACTGCAAAAGGATAAAATTCTTCTTGAATTTCTGAAACTTTTGAATATCTGAAATTCATTCCTTTTGAATTTTTATGCTCTCAAAAGTTACTTTGGATTTCTGACATTAATATTTTTAAAATCTGTTTTGGATTGTCTTAAATTTATCCATTGTATATTTTTAAAACTCATCCCTCCTGAATTTCTGCAGCCTTTTTTGAGTTGTTGAGATTTACTTTGATTTCGAATATCTGTCTCGAGTTTTGAAAATTAACTTGAGTTTCTGAAATCCGTTTTAAATTGCCTTAAATTCGTTTACTTTAGATTTTCGAACTTCTTCGTGGGCGTCCAAAGTCCATTTTAATTTTAAAGAACTCTTTTATTCCAAAACTCATCTTTAATTTTTTAAAAACTCTTTTATTCCAATTTTCCAGGCATCCGGTCTGACACTTTTGGAAAATGAACTCAGTAAATAAATCCTCGGGAATTTTCATCTTGCTCGGATTATTGAGTATTCTGGCGGTTTCTGAAGCCTTCTACGTGCCGGAATACTACCTTCCAGGTTACTACCAAAGGTCAGTACTTAATTTCCCTAATTTTAAACTAATTAGATTTTTTAAATTTAAAAATCTCGACTGTTTTAGATTCATGGATGAAAATCAAGCAGTGATGCAAAACCTGATGGCCATGGTCGAGGAAGCCAAGGAACAAAACGAACAAAGTCAACCAGAACAGAAAGTTACAGTAAACAAGATTGCCGAAGCTTCCAAAACCCCTTCTTCTCCCGCTTCTAGTGACGTCATGCCGAAAAGAGATCTTCGGCAATATTTCCAATACAAAAGAATGCGTCCTTGCTTCTACAGCCCCATCCAGTGTCTCATGAAGCGATCGGGACAAGTTTAATCCCTTCGCCCTGATCTTCATTCCTTCATCATGATCCCTCACCGTCAATTCCGATCCTACCTTGATTCGCCTCGAGATCGATGTCCATGGTCAGCTGCAATCGAAAGAAAAATCAATTTTTAAAATAATTTTTGTTTTTTGACTTTCATTGGTGTTCGAAAATTTAATTTCGATTCCATTAGACCGGAATAAAATGTTCATTTTTTGAAGTTATATTTCCATTTTTTCAAAATTATTTACTTCATCTTTGAGATTTTTTAAGTTTGAAAAAAATAAAAATAATCAAAACAACTGTTTCTCGATGAGCTTTGAGGTAAATAGGAAATAAAAAGAGGCATCTGTTTCTTGTCTTGTTGCGTTGGGCAAAGTCAATGAAGATTGTTCTCTCTTGCAATTAGGAAACTTGTCAAGTGACCGATCGGATTTTCTTGATGATATAGCTTTTGGAAGCTATAATTGCGAGCTTCGAAACCAGTAATTATGAGTACTCTTGAAATATTCCATCTTTTCTGGAATTATTTCGTAATAATTCTTGTTTTTGTTTTTATAATAGTATAAAATAATCTATTTTCTATTTTTAGAATATTGTTAAATAACCTTTTTTATATTTCATAATAAAATTAAAATAATAGATAAAAACCAATTAACATTTATGTTTTTCATCATGGATCCGGATTTCATGAAATCCGTACTCTGCTAAAATATAGTTTCTTAGTTTATTTAAATACAGATCTAAAGTTGAACAGTCTTCAACGTCAGTATTCAAAAGTTTAGGATTCCTTAATTTCCTAGAAATTCATTTCGAGCCAATTCCGTGAAAGTACATTTTTCAAACTTTAATATTTGAATTCCTTCAGAAATGGGACTGGAGTTGGAACACCAAAGTAACGCCTTGTTTCTGAAGCAGAATTCAGAAACTGATCAAGATTGTTGGAGAGGCTTGATTCAGGTTTGTTAACTATCAAAAACAAAAATAATAATTGAAAATAATCAATAATATTCATTAAAAATGATAGAAATTATTTATAAAGAAGTGATTAAAACAAGAATAATAATCAAAAATAACAAAAAGTTATTTATTAAGAATAATAAAATAAGTGTTAATAATTACCAAAGAAATAACTCTTTTATTTTCAGTTATTTGCGAAGGAAGCAATTTCGAAAACACAAACAGCTTATTTTATATCTCTTGGAACTTCGAAAGACGATGAAGGTAAGTTTTGATGGAAATTCTAGATTTTCCTATAAATTAAAAAACTAATTTTTCTTAAAGTATAAAAAATTAGTTTCGAAATTTAAAAATTGAAAATAATTTCCTAAATTCTGCACTTTCACTTATCTTTATCAGTTTTAATCCAAATTAATTTTTTTTAACTTTAAATTTGATACTTCTTATCTTCTGTCATCATTAGTCAAAAGATTTCTTGATCTTTGATTTTTGTACCTTTTTTTAACAAAATTTCGGCTGAAACTATTTTTAAATTTTATGTTTCTCTATTTTTACAACTCAGTTAAAACTTTTCAACTTTTCTACTTCCTTATTTTTTATAACTTTCGAATTCAGACTTCTGCAATGAAATGAAAGATGTACGGTACTTTACTTTCCCAACTTTCGCTGCCTGTATGGTTGATGGAGCCGTCCTCGGAAGAGCCACGGAAACTGCGGAATTCGAAGACGGATTCATGTTTTGGTTGATCTCGAAACCGAAAGATGACGAAACGCTCAAGGTAATCACATCAAGATATATTTAAATTCTAATTTTTGGATTTAGGATTGGGCTGAATTCTTCCAACATCACCATAAAAATGGATTTAAACCCCCATTTACAGACTTAGAAGCAGAAATAATCACCTTGAAAGATGAAGGGAGAACTTTGATTTGGATTAATCCCTCTATCGATGACGCAAAAGTCAAAGAGATCGCTGAGGCCGGAGGATTCCAAGTTCAAGTTCACTAAACTAACCAACTTCTATTTTTTCAATTAAAAACTAAGTTTTCTTGAAAAACAAAACTTGTCCGGAAAACCTAAAATTAACTTGTCAAAAAATCACGATTAATTTCTCAAAAAAATTCCCAAACCAATTTTTTCGAACTTTGACCCGATCTCCTAACATTTATCAGTCGAGCGGTTATGGGCTGATTCACGATGGAAAACCAATGATGTGATTCATAGCGATTATTGAATAAATTTTTTTATCGTGAAATCAAATTTACTTTTCAAAAGCAAAAATCTAGATAATGTTCTAACAGAGAGGCAAGGGACAATGCTTATTATCGTAGCATTGTCGATCATAACCCTCGAAAAGTACAAACATAAATTAGTGAGATTCCACCAATAAGGAATTATCAATACTGAATTACACGCGTTGTGGACGACGTCGACGGGTGAGACGAGGATCTAATTCTTCAGAGGCGGAATTGTCAGATCCTTCAGCATCGAGCAACTTCTTCTGATCCTTTTCCTTCGATTTCGATTTTCTGTCCTTTGCGCTCGGTTTCTCGACGTATCTGTTATTCTTCTTCAGGTAAGCATGATAGAAGAAGTTACAGAAGAGCAAGAAGTACGAGAAGTATATGCTGAAAGAAAAGTAGAGGTTCGACCAAGTTTGTTGGCAAGGTGTTCCGGAAGACTTGATTCCATAGATCGTGATTCCGATGTAGACGCCCATAACCATTTGAACGAGTTGTAACAACGTCACTATCATAGCGACTGACTTTGGAACACGTAGCTTGAGGGCCCGGATAGCGTAGTAAGAATACATGAAAGCATGGACAGCATAGTTCATCCAGATAAACCAACGTCCACTAGCAGTGTGGTCCTTGTAAGCATGCCAAGTGTACACGAGGACAGTGATGTGGTGATACCAGTGAAGGAAGATGAGTGGTCGTTTTCTAAGGACGATGAAGGCTGTGTCTCCAAACTCCCAGATCTTCGACATCGCGAACTTCTCCGTCCAGAATCCGGTGACACCTTGAGCGAATGATGCTGTACAGATGGAATATGTAAAAGAGTTAGAGTTGATGGACCAGAACATTTCGGGAGTCATTCTCACTACACCCAAGATCGAGAAAATTGCTAATCCAAAATTCCACAAGAATAATGGGAAGTCGAGAGTGTAAGGTTTCCTTGATTCCATGAGCTAAACACTTGTTTTCTCACCTTATTTTAGACACAAAAACCCTACTTTTCTTCCTATGTAGATGGCGGCGACATAGAGAACACTCATTGTGATGGAATGGTACCAGTTCTCCTGCATCCAGACGGTGGATTTAACGGAGTCAAACGAGCCCTCCATGGGGAAGGCGAAGCTGTAGTTTTCCAAGCCATAACGTGGTCGGTAGTCGTAATAAGCCATGTTGGCTTATATCGACAACAGAACCTAAAAATGTTAATTTCGAAATCACAATAAGTTGCACGATAAATGCACACAATGATGAATTCACGGAAAGAGGATTCCATATATGGGCAACATGACTCATTTCCATACTTTCGAGAATGGGGAAATCGAGGAACAAAGGTGCAGCTTAGTGTTGAGTTTTAGTTTTTTCGACATAATTAAAAATTTTGAAATTTAAAATTTAAAAACCACACAAAGAGTGACTATGGAAACGTAAACGAAACAAAAAAAAGCGCGAAACATTCAAAGTTCCAGGGTGATAAGAATACAAGAACGGTATCTCTCGCTATCTTATCAACGTCATTAGATTATTGCCCTCATAAAAAAAGAAATAATATATTGGATCAGAATATAATACAACATTTTATATAAAATCGATGAAAGTAAAACGTTCGGAGCGCGATAAAAGTCAAAATTTATATATAGCATTGTTTGCTGCAACAGTGAAAGAGAGCGAAGCAAACAGAACCGGAAAGTCCAAGGAGAGTCCCGAAACGGGAAGCCGTGTCTGTGGGATTGGCAAAAGGAATCAATTCTCGCGCTGGTTTTACCGCCAATGGGAATTGAGTACATCTGGCCAGAAAGGGAAATTTGTTCAAAAATACAAGGGTTTTTAGAAAGGACAAAATACGAGGAATCAGTTCCCGCCCTGGTTATACCGCTAGTGGGAATAGGGCACATCTGGCCGAGGTTAGGGTGTTTGCCAAAAGTACGAATTTTGTAGGATTAGAATGGAAAAGTAAGCAGTTCTCGCACTGGTTCTATTTACAGTAGAAATTAGTAAATCTACCCAGCTGGAGGAAAACTTGTCAAAAACTACGAGAACTTTCAGGACCGGCAAAAAAAAGAAATGGTCTCGCGCTGGTTTTATTTGTAAGAGAAACTCAACAAATCTGACGGAGTTAAAGGAAAAATTGTCAGAAAAGTTAAAATTTTTAGAATTAGCGGAAGAGGAATCATCTCTCGCGCTGGGTGTATCGATGATGGAAATGAGCACTTCTGGTCAGAAAAAGGAGGAATGAACGAAAAATTTAGGATTGGCAAAGAGGAATCATCGCTCGCAACTGACTTTATTTGTGTCGGAAATTAGCACATCTGTCCACGTAAAAGAAACGTCAGAAGACGGAATTTTTAGGATTGGCAAAAAGAGGAATCATTTGCGCTGGTTCTATCGACGATAGAAATTGAGTACGTCTGGCCAGGACGAAGGAAACATTTCAAAAAATACGAAGGTTCTTTGCCCTTGGTTGACTTGAGTGGGACACAGAGACTTTTTAAAGCGGCTCGGAGCCGAAAGGAGTGCTGCAGTTGGTACCTCCGTTCCCCAGGGCGTTCGACGACCTTTCGGCAGGACCCAGGGGTCGGTGGCGCGAGAGAGCAAGCAATAATCGATGGTCTCGAGAAACATTAATCAAGTCCAAAATTAATCAAGTCTGATTTTATCATCTAATTTTATCAAGTCTAAAACTTTCTTGTGAAGTCAGATCGGAGAAATCACGCGATTTTTATTCTAAAATCCGGAATTATTTCAAAGAATATGAATCCGGAAGGCGGTAAACTAGATCTAAATGGATATTCATTACTCTTGATGTAGAATGATCAAGTTGAACATTTCGTAGCTTTAGATTCTCTAAAACTTGTTTCTCACGATGACCAGAAGAACCGTTGACCCTGTGAAGTGGAATTCACGACTTTCATCTTTCCGAAAGATGTGGATGAAGGAATTAAAACGGAAAACGAGTTTGTAAAACGCTGAGGAAGATTTCAAGACCGATACCGGAATTGGATTTTGCGGTTGCTAAGCCGCACTCGAAGTAAAGTAGCTTACAACTCGTCAAATTTCCAGTTTACCCGTTGCTATGACAGATTCTAAATTTGAAAAATGAAATTAAACAAATTCGCTGAATTTGTAGTCAATGATGATGGGGAACTTGACGAGATGAAAATTAAACATGAATGGAAGATTTTTGATGAAAATAGAATTGAATACTTTTGTACCGAATTATTACACATTTGGATGTTTAAAAAAATTAAATTTGGACAATTTTAGTAAAATATTTCCAGTAAAGTGGGAATTGGATATTTTTGGTAAAACTGCATTAATATTCGTCTTTATTTTTCACGTTTGTCAAAATATTCATCGATTTGAGCATAATTTGTCGAATTTTGAAACTTCGGAATTCCAAGTTTTAACACCGAAATTCCGAAATTCTGAAAGATTTCGAAATTAAAAGATTCTGAAAGATTCAAATATAAATCAGGGCGACGACCAAGACGGCTATCGCAGCCAGGATGATGAGGAAAAGTAAAATCCAGAAAAGTGAAGCAGCCCCTCCGCAACAAAATTGCTGACATCCAGAAGACTTTGATTTCGATTGAAACCGCTTTTCTGCTTCCATGGCCTTCTTATAAACCTTTCTCATCATCTTAGCGTCCATAGGAGGTACGTAGAAGGGCGGAGGAGGAGGGGGAGGGGGGTACCAGAAGGGCATCGGGGGAGGCACTGGGATAGCTTCGTAAGGGGCGACAAAGCCTCCTGGGATCATAGAATGAGGTTGCTGGTCGTACATCATGACGGTACCCCCGTGGTTGCTGCCATTCACTTGAGAAGCACGTGATTGGGAATTTCTTCAAAAAATAAATGATTGAAGTTAATTTCTTTAAAATTACCTTCTAGCACTGATAGATACGGTATCCAGTTGAGCTGGATTGAATTGAGAAGATTCATCGTAAGTCGGCTCATGTCGTGAAGGAGTATTCTGGAAATTCAGAGTTCGAATACTTTGATAAATAAATTTATTTTATTTTTAAAAATCAAAAGAATTCTGAATTAGGAAGTTATTTTTAAATGATTTAAAATTACAGAATTAAATAGTTAAAGTAATTTTAAAATTTAAACAATTTTAGAAAGAAATAATCAGGAGTTAAGGTGAGTTAGAATAAAATATTTAAAATTGCAGTAATTTACACAAGTTCAAAAAGAATAAATGATAATCGAAAGAATTCAAACTTTAGGTGTTCAAGGTTAACATAATTTCAAATTAGGGTGATCCTAAAATAATTCATTCATTTAAAAAGTTTTAATCCAAAATGTCTGAGATTTAAATATTTAAAATTAAAACGATTTAGAATTAAATTATTTAAAATTAAAATGATTTAGAATTAAAGTATTTAAAATTAAAACAATCTAAAATTTAAAAAGTTCAAAATTTAAGTAATCGAATAATTAAAAATTACCAAAGAGAAAGTAACAGATCTCTGAGAAGCCCTGGAGGGGGTTCTAGAGGGGGCTCTGGAGGAGGAAACACAACTACGGGGAACTTGAGTCGATGAATCTACTTTTTCGGTTGGATTCTTATCAGAAGCTTTCTGATCTTGTTGGGTTTCATTTTTAGTCTCCGAAGATAGCGACGACATTAATTTACCAAGTTAAATAGAGAATTAAAAATCACTTGAAACAATGATTTTTACAAAAACCGTTGACCTAACTTTTTGGAATAACTCAATTCGGAACGAAAACGGACGGAATTGCGGTCGAATCTGACTCTCCGCGTGCCTTATCTCTTTCTCAGGGCGCCAACTTGAGACGGAAAGGATGTCTTTTATTTTCCTATTTTCTATACAAAGGTCTCCCGGCTCGAGGGTCATGTTCGAGAACAGGTAAACGGGAAGGATGTCTTTTATTTTTCTGAACAAGGGTCATGTTCGAGAAAAGGTAAACGGGAAGGATGTCTTTTATTTTTCCATACAAGAGTCGTCTTAGGGAAGGTAATCGTCGCTCAGCTCGGTTCCGACGGCAATCTCGAAAAAGACCAAATTCTAGATTGTCAAATCGATTTAGCCGTGAAATTGGAAGAGAAGAAAATAAAGAAAGATATATTTGCAGAAATTACACGGATAACGAACCTGGATAAATTCGAAAATCGGCGGTCGTGAATTCTGGCGCTTTCTGGCAGCTACGGTGGTTGGACGAGAACTCTGTCTTCGGGGGTCCAGGAAGTTTGATCTGGGACCTACAGTAAGAGCCTCGAACCTGACTCCGTCGTCGACGGGGAATGGAGGTCTCACACGGACTCTGAGAGGCACGGAGCCGACCATGGGGACCGGGATGGGGTAGACGTATCTCACCGTCCCACCCCCGTGGACCCCTATCGTGCGAGGCATCATCTCTACTCTGCCGTTGGGATGGGAAGTGGAAGGAGTACTCGTTGCGAGGTGCATCGGTATCATAATTGTACCAGTCAAGGAGAATCGTTAAAGTAAACCGAAAATATTAATGACTCTGGAATTAAGTGAAAGCCGCCTTGATCCAAAGGAAAAGGGTCCTTGAGGATTACCGATTCGAGTCGAAAATCGCCTCGGGTAATGCACGAATCGCACGAGGAGCTCTCGGAGACGATATTGGACGACTTTCCGAGCTCGATCGAGCCGTCGACTATCTACTGGTCCACCAGTCCAGTAGCCCTACAGTTATAGTCATATAGTCACATAGTCCAGCAGGGGCCACTCAAAGCGGAAAACCCGTCTATAGATTCGCGACGCGTATTTCGAAAGAAAAGTAAGAGCAAGCTGCAGGGATCGGAGTTGCCTAATGAGGCTCTGCAGATCAAAATCAAAATCAAGAGGAAGGCGGACTGAAAAGGACCAAAAAGGACTTTGTCCACTCAACGAGATGGTTTGCTCTCTCACTCGATGTCCATCAATGGATAAATAAAAATAATTTGTCACAGATAGTTTCGAAAACACTTAAAAATTTTTTGTTTTAACTTTCCTCTCGGTGAATAAAGTTTCGGAATTTTAAATCCTGTGGATAAAAAATCCCTGGATTTTCGGACAAAATTCTTAAAAATGAATTTCTGTTTTTCGAAGACCAGAGTTTTATTTGTCGAAAGAGCAGAAATTTTGGAATTTGTATTCTTCATAGAATCTCAGAAAACAAAAATTTTTTGTTCATAGAAGAAATTGACATTTGAAATTTTTTGTCTGCAGAATTTAAAATTTAAAACTTTTTCATCCATCGGAAAGATAAAAAAATGGTAAAAACTTTTTGTATTTGTTCAATAATCGAAAAGGTTAGAATTTTTTATTCGTCAATGGGTTTAGGATTTGAAAATCCTTATCTGCAGAAGAATTTAAGATTTTTTATTCATATGGCGATTCGAAACCTTGAATGATCTGTATTATTCAGGAATCCGGAGGTTCGAAAGCTTTTTATCTATAAAAAATAAAAATCAATTATTTATATATTAACACATTCACGACCGCGTGCATGACCGGTCATGCACGCAGTGACTGCCATTTCGGACCGCGTGCATGACCCGTCATGCACTGTTTTTAAAAATGTA
>VOSG01000644.1:0-15329 GCA_009761265.1 Halicephalobus sp. NKZ332 | reverse complement strand
AGGAATCCCACCAGATCAGCAACGTCTCATCTTCGCTGGAAAACAACTCGAGGATGGTCGTACTCTTTCCGACTACAACATCCAAAAGGAATCCACCCTCCATCTCGTCCTTCGTCTTCGTGGTGGCGAAAATTAAGATCTTTCGAACTCCACAGATCTCACCACAAAACTTTGACTTTTCAATATGAACGTTAAATTTCATCGATTTTGAAATCATAATAAAATTTGATGATTTCTGATTTTATGTGGTTGTTGAAGATATATTCTGTATTTTTCCAAATTTCCTTCCTCATTTTTTAAATTATTTATTAAACAAATTTTTGGATTCTTAGTGCAAAAAGACCAAACATTTGCAGAAACGCAATTTATGAGAGGTTCAAAAATTAAATCCAGATTTCTGCTAGAACAGATGTTGAAAAAAACAAGAGATTATATTTCATCAAAAACTTGCTTGCATGCTATACATAATAGTTACCATATACTTATGTTCATTAAGATGCATATGATGTAGTTACATCCATTAAAATTATATAGTATATTTTTATTTATCAAGGAGTATACAGTACATTTTCATCCGTTATAATAAACAAAGTTTTTCGAAAATGAGAATCAAATGAAATTGTATTTTGACCGAATTATTTTTTCAATTTTATCTATTTGCTTTGAAGTATACACGACCGTAGTGGCATTACTGTATAAGTAGATACGACTCGTTCCCCATACATCAGTAACGGGTCCTACTTTATAGAGTAATGGTATTACAATAATCTTCCTCTAGAAAAAGGAAGATGAGCGAAAGTGACACGAAGAATCTCCAAAAAATTATTCAAGAAGATTTACGTGGGAAATTATCTGAGAAGAATCAAATTATTCTTAATTTTTATGATTCTTCTTTCTTTCTTGACATCTGGTTTCGATTCCAGAGCTTTTTCTGCTTCAAAAACGGCTCTCCTGCAATTTGCGACGATTTCCGGATCTGAGAAATCGGATTCCATCAGGATTTGAGTCATTTTATCGAGGATAGTCAAGAGGCTTTTATCATCCGGATCCAGATGAACTTTCGCTTCAACAAGCAAATCCCCGTAGTTGTGCCGAGCCAAGGCGTAAAAATGATGTCTCAAAGTCTGATCTGAAATCAATACTAGTAAAATATTTGAAATCCGTATCCATAAAAAAGATCCTATTGGTATAGAGAAATATCACTAATAAAAAAAGAACTGACCACTCGTAATCTTTGCTGCGTACCAGTAAGATTCTGCTCTCATGATCAAGTAAGCGAGTCGAGTATAAAGCTCATCAACAACAACCGCTTGTTCCAAGGCTTTTTGGTATCCTCTGTAATTGTCCACAATGTCCCTTTCTAATAAGGTTGCTTCTGAAGGGATTGGATTCATCTTCTTCAGTTTTCTTAATTCTTTTTCTCTATTAATGACAAATCTGCAGTGGTCATTTTTCAAGAGAAAAAGTTCTGGCCAATCTGGAAAACATGTTCAAATTTAATTAATAAAAATATTTTCTAAAATTTACCGATTGGCTTTCTTTGTCGAATTTTTCTCAAGACAACAGTAAGGAGATCCATATCACTTTCTGTCCATCGAGGAGAGGATTCTGAAAAAAGAAATTATAAACGAACAATGTCCACGTGAAATAATCTCCTTTTTTGGTTTTTGAACAAAATCTACTTCGAAATTCTTTTCCAAACAAAATCTGAATTTTATCTCTTCGTTTTTTGAAACCATTTCCGGATTTATTTTTATGTATTGCAGAATACAAAATGAAGTCTCGTAACGAAGCCCTTGAAAATCACAGAAATTTGCTTGTCTTTAATCAAAAATGTAGTTTTTCATTAAAATTAAATTTAAAAATTGATCGAAAATAAATTTCTTTAAAATTTAAGTTAAATTAAAGTGCAGTTTTTCGTTGAAATTGACTTGGAAATTAAGCAAAAGTGAAATTTTTTTCACAAAAATCTTTAAAATGATGAAGAATTAGCTCATTTTAAGTTAAAATAAAGTTTCCCATTAAAATTGACGTAAGAATTAAGTGAAAGTGCAGTTTTTCTTTAAAATCAAATTAAAGATTAACCAACAATGTAATTTCCCTTTAAAATTAACCTAAAAATTAAGCGAAATCAACTGTGATCGAAATGTTTCTCATTTGTGGTGTTACTGTAGATATCTGTATCATGTCATAAATTTCCTCTCAACCAAGTTCTCGAGAAAGAAAAAAATACCCAGTATTCTGAGAAAAAAACTCTTCTCTCACCTGGAGACCTCGATTGATGAGGACTCGAACTAAATCCGCTTTCTGCACTCAAGGTTCCGCTGTCGATGGAAATTCTTCTATCGGATTCTTTTTTGGAAGAATTTTCGCTAATTTGTTTTTTGAACGACGTATCATTTTCATTGTTCGAGAAAAATCCGTGGAAAGGACCTATTTCGGGCTCTATCGAAAGCAGGTTCTCGATTTTGATCGTGGCTGTCTAAAATTGAATTATAAAAATCGAAAATGGAGTTCTAAGAAATTTCAAGTTATTTAATAAATTTTATAGGATTCTAAAATTTCTTATTGAATCCGAGAAAGTTATAAAATAATTCATAAAATTGAAAATATTTCACTTACTTTTTTGCCTTCTTTTACTTTGAAGACTTTTTGCCAATAATGTTTCATCGGGATTTCTGTCTCTGACCACTCTGTATGATCCGAGTCTTTTTCTGGATGTTCGAATTGGGAGTCTATGAAATTCTTGACCAGAGGTCGGATGTGTTTCGGTGTGTCCTTAAAATAATCTCGTTTGAAATAATTTCGAAAATAAAAAATTACTTTTAAAAATTGGGAAATATCTGGATTAGAAGCTTCTGGAGCGATCACAGAATCATGAGACACACTCCGAACGAGCTTGGGACCGGAGTTAGGGTACCTGGGGTCGGAGTTGAGGTACTTGAAGCTGGAGTTGGAGGCCTCGGTGGAGACTAAGGTGTCTGGGGACCTCTGTCTCGAACTCTTCCTCGGTTGAAGGTTTTTCGGAATTGAATGGAATTCGTTCAAATTCAATTTATGATTCCGATTTTTATCCAAACTTTTTTCGTCAACTGAAAAAAGAAAATTCAAGTCCATTTTCGGGATCAATTTAGGACAAAAAGTGAAATCTAAAAATCCTTCGAAAATAGGTCAAAAATTTAAATCGGGACAATCCTCTTGCCAAAAAGTGAAATTCAAAAATAAACAGGTCTGGATGATAAAAAAGATGATCCGATCGAAAAACGAAATCTCTCTATCCAGATCCTCGTCCATATCCCTATCCACACCCCTATCATCATTTCCAGATGACGAAAGATGATGGGGGACGATGACCGGCGGTGACCAAAAAGAGATAAATTGCCACAGGGCTCGAAAAAGGGACAGATGTTCTGGATCCCACTTTCCCAGAAATGAGTCGTTAGGCTGTCACATTATAAAATCGAAAATGAAACTTTTACGAAATAATCTCGGAAGGAATTTCCAGAATTTTAATTTTTAATATCGAAAATGAAACCTCTCGCAAAACTTCCTCGAAAAAACCTTCCAGAATTTTTAATTTTGAAATTTATTCTGAGAGTAAACTACAGAAACCAAAATCAACTTTTCAGAAAATGGTTCCTATAAGAATGTATAAAATTCTTAATTTCGGAAACTCGTTTCAAGGCTAAACTATAAAAACCAAATAAACTTTAATGAAGTAGTTTAAACATGAGCTTCCCCAAATTTAGAATGCTTAATCCCTAATACCCGTTCCAGGACCAAACTAAGAACCAGAAATAAACTTTAAAGAAATTATCACGACACGAATTTCCTAAATCTCAAAATCCTTCATTTCGAAAATCCATTCAGGGCTAGACTAAAAATGATAAATAAACTTTTTTACGAAATTATCTCGGCATGAATTTCCTAAATTCCAGAAGTCCTGGTTTCAAATGTCTATTCCGAAAATTCTCACAAGATTGTAACTGATTCCAGTTATTCGAAAAAATTGCGTACATGCTTCTCCAAAAAAAGTAATTGCGTCGCGGTTTTACTTTTTCTCATTACCCCTAAAAATACGAAAAATGAGTCAGAAACAAAGGAATTTCATTCAGAAAATATTTTATTGGGACTATAACCGATACCTTTTTTTATTTCCTTTTTTCCACACTTCTTTCTCCGAATTTTTTCACGCTCAAAAATCCCTGATTTTTTAATTGGAAGAACTCAATTCGAAATCGGCTTTAAAAAAGAACAAAGAAAAAGCATAAATTTTTTTGGAAATTAGTGCGAATTTCGGAGATAAGGAAAAATAAAATCTGTGCAAAGATGAAATCGATCCTCGATTTCTAGTAAACATCCCAAATTAAATAAACTGATTTCAGTATACTATTTAGTATGTACTAAATGACTAAATAACGTTGACATAAAGTAGAGGAACTGATTCTAATGGATGGCTAAATATAAAATCAAATAATTGAATTCCAGACAAACAAGAGAAATTGATCTTAACGAATGATTCAATACATTAAAAAATCACCTAAAATTGATCAAAACTAATTAGAATTGACAAAGTTAATCCCAATAAAAAGTTCACTGTACATTAAAAGATTAAATAAAATTAATTAAAATTGACATGAGACAACAAAGATGAACTCGACAAAAGGTTCAACATAAAAGAAATAATTAAAATTGATGTAACAAAAATGTCCCTAATGAATGGTTCAAAAGAAATTGAAATAAACTGTGAATGGGAAAAATTTACGTGAATAAGGCAAAGTTGAAGTGAATGATGTCATGTATAAGAAGCGAAACAAAGGTAGCATAAATAACCTAACTTGATTCCAAAGAACAGTCTAACATATTAGAAATCCGTCCTGAGAAATGATTTAAGATAATGAATAAATAGATAAATATGAGTAAGTATATAATTAAACAAAAGGATAAATCAGTTAATTGAAATCTAATATACTTACTTTTTTCTTCGGATTCGATTCTCGGTTCCTTTCTTTCTCGCTGAATGGTTTTTATCGTCGACTGACTCGTCAACGAATGACTTTCTTGTCGACTCAATTTCGATTTTAGTTCATCTAACACTGTTTGGGAGTTTTCTCTTTCAAATGAAATCCCTCTTTTCGTCAACGGTCTTCTTTCAATCTTATCCGATCGAGAAACTTCTATCGGAACTCCCATAGGGACTCTCGTAGGGGTTTCTGTGGGAACAGATTTCTGACGTCCCATGATATCTTCGACTTCCTCCGGGAAGGCGTAAATGTACCTCATCCTCGGGACTGTCTGAGATCTAAAGTCCCTATGTCTGGGGTAGACGGGTAGGTCCAGGGTCCCTATCGGCGGGGCAGGAGGAGGGTTGGAGGAGAGGGGGGCTAAGGAAGGTCGAGTAGAGTTGGGAGTTACGGGTGTTACAGTAAAATTCTGTGCCAACGGGGTCGATGGAGAGTTGTAATTATAAGGTGCCAGAGAAGTCCTCAGAGGAGGTCGGGGTTTCAGCCTGGTGTTGCCGGCAGATTCCGATTTGAAAAGTTCGTCACGACCAAAAAGAAACAAGCTTTCTGGTTCCGTTCTTTTGGGTCCATATTCTTTTACAAGCTCGTGATACTTGTTTTCGTATTTGTTGTTTGTTTTAGATGTTAAGGGTACAGTATTCAACTTGACTGGGGACTGGATTCGAGAGACTTGATCCAATTCATCCTAAATTTACAATTTAATTCCAATTAAAATAAACTTAATCAATTTCGTAATTTAAATTATTTCAGCTTTTACCCAGAATCCGATCGAATTCAATTAAACTTTAATAATTATCAATAAACTCACTAGAGATCTGAAGGCAGGGAACAGGGTCACTCGTCTACCTTGGTCATCGGTGTACTTCATATGGGAAACGAAGGGTCTGTTGGTCGGGATGGCAGCCAACTCCCGATATTCCTTTTCATTCAGCGTCATCTTCCACAAAAAACGAAATGAAAATGCTTTTCGATTTTAGAATCACATAAATTCCTTTTTTTTCTGAAATATTTGTTTTCAAGGAGCGCCAGTTTTTTTTTTCTTCTTCTTCGACAAGTTGTTTTATTTGTTCCAATAATATTCGACTTAACACAAATTCCTTTTTTAAAAGTGTTGACTCATAGAGAACAATGTGATCTAATACCTAACTCTAACAATATAAACAATTAACAATAAAAGCTCATCCATTGGACAAAAGCTTTCCACGTAGGATTTCGTACTGCATCCGTCGTCTAAAGTAACTCATCCGGCCCTGGGTAAAAAAGATGGGTTTTCCTGAAGCGATGTACTGGGCGTACTGACACGCGAAGATACCACAATCGTATCCGTTCTGTTGTCTTGGGATATTCTGAAACACCCTCGATAAATACGGAAAAGAAGAAAGCAAATACGCTATCAACACACAGGATCCATTCGTCAAATCCGAACATATGTCCATTTTGCTTCGCCAGTTGAATAAGGATTTCCCTGAAATTTGGAGTGACGAATGCTGGTGAAATCGAAAAATACCTGGCAGCGTTTAACTGTCCGTGGCAATCCAACCCCAAGGAATCGAAAGCGCAGATCAGCCTTCTCTTGACGTCCGCCATGATGACCTTCCAGTGCTCGTGTCCATCGTTGATAGGGAGGATGATTATGTCTGAACTGAATGGATCGGCCTTGAAGCTTCTGTCGAAGAAGGTGGAATACTCCGGAGCGGATTTCCGCTGGAGAGCTGATCTATATCGGGTGTAAACATAACAGCTCAACACATAAATCTGGAAATAATGGCTGTTTGTTGACGGAAACGAAACGTACCTTGTAAGGGCCGCTGCGTTCGCCTCGCTGTCTGATTAGCTCCATGTATTCGTCGATGATTACGTCGTTCAGCATCTTTCCTCCTTTTAGTGTTTCGACGTCGCGCAATGTTATTCTAGTACCGTACCGTTTCTTCAAGCATTCTATCATCTTATCCTTATCGAATAACATATCGGAAAACGGAATCTCTAAAAGAACCAAGGTGATAAATAATAGGAAGAAAACCTACTAGGAAAAATCGGTTCGACAGCATCTTTTCTGGGGTTTAAAATAGTCTCTCGCAGTACCCTGTCGTCGGAGTCAGGAACTTTCTGTGTATCCTCAAACATTTCAACAAAAAGCAGAGGTGATAAAAAAATTTAAAAAACATCGAAATCGATGATGAAACAAGAATTGAAATTCAAATAAAAATCAGGAAGAATTTCGTTCCGAGACTATGGGTTATCTACCGTATCTGGTTTGTTTTTTTTTTCCATTTCATTTAGGGCTACAATTTTGTATTTATCGTTTCGACACCCTCAATTCTTCGTTGTATTTGATTTTTTCGTTTTCATTTCCCTCAAATACTATGTTTTTTCAAAATCTTTAATTGCATACAATATAGTTAATTGTTTTCATTTTGTTCAAATATTGTAGTTTCTGCTTCATAAATCTTCATCATCATATTTATTCCTTTATTTTTTCTAAAACATTTATTTTGTAGTTTCCGCATCTGAATTCTCGATACTTAATTAATCAATTATATGATAATCTACTTCCTACAAAATATTCTACGATTCCTGTATAGTGATCTTTCATTATCCACTATGTACTTAATTCTCCTTTATTTTCCACTTTTCTCAGAAGCATTTATTTTCTACTTTTTCCAATTCCCTAATTATTTGCCTCATGCTTTACCTTTTTCTACTTCCTTGAAAGCACTGTTTTGTAGCTTCCCAGATCCTTGATGCCTTATTATGCATCTGACTCCTTTTTGTTCTCAGTTCAAAACATTCGTTTCATAGTTCTCCCAAATCCAAATCGTAACAATCACTTAGTGAAAATTTACAAAACCAAGTTCATCCTTCCTTTCAAGACGTTTCAAAACGAAAAAAGCGAGAAAACGGGAAATTAGAGCTAGATTGAATGCCTGGCGTTTTTGGTCCGAAGATTATCAAAGTCTGTTAAAGTTCCATTCAAGACGTCCAGGATTCAAGTTCGGGTAGTCGTCGACGATGAATTTTTCATCCATGCGTTTCTCGTTCGGGAAGTAGTGCATACGGTTCCTGTAACGCTCATTTCAGACCAATGTTTTAAGGAACTTAGGAATTATGAAATTTTCTCTTCAATTTTTGAACTTTAATTATTAATAATTTGGTTTTAGATTAATTTTTACTAATGAATTGTAGCTAACCTTTGAATGCTGTTTTCGAAACTTCTTATTAATTTTAAATTTCTTGATTTCGTTATCGGATGTTTACTAATTTTTAATAACTTGATTTTAGGCTTCTGGTTTCTAAATTTTCATTGAAATTTCAAATTGCGCAATTCCATCGGATGTTTATGGATAACATTTTTAGAATCCACTCAATCCATGGTCACAAGACACGCTAATTATCGCTTTTTGAGCGAAGGTGGCATTGAAAATTAAAGAGGCTTATTAAAGCCGATTTCTATGCGTCAGTAATATCAGGAAATTACGAATTATCATCGGAAAGCTACTTTTGAAAAATGAGTAATCAAAGCCTCACCAAGAGTCGTCGAAAGCAGAACCAACTGGGGCTTGGGAGTCGAACCACTTCTTCATCTTCATCAAGTATCTAGAAATGTTTCATTACTATAATTTTCGGAACTAGATTTTCCGTGAGTCTCTGGGATTTTAAAAATGTTGCATTTCCAGAAGTGCAAGTTCTCGGAATTTTCAGAAACTTCCAAGAATTCATGAAAACACAACTGTATGAAGATTTATTTTTATAGAAGTACGGTATTTATGACGTTTCACTAATTTTCTGAAGAATTTGGATTTTCGGAATTTATTAGTTAAAGTGAGTCAGAATCCCCTAGGATTTAAAGAAACTCTCACAAAGAAAGTGAGGATCTCGGGATTTTGGAATTTTTGAGGGGATTCTGGAAATTCCTAGAAAATTGTAATAATTTAGCTTTTCATTTTTACAATAACATCATTCCACGACCCCGTGCTTGGTGTTTTCATAATTAATTCAAGACCAAGGCTGATTATCCAAAATTTTAGTTTCATGATTATTATCTTAATTGCACACTCCACAGTCGACTTTTTCAGGTGTCACACCCTTGTTTTCCAAATTGTAAACAAAAATAACTAGATCTTTGGCAACTTGCTTCGAGAAAAATTCTTAAGTGGTAGAATCCACGACAGACTAATTTGTCTCCTCATAGTAGTGTTCCGAGAATCAGACAACTTTCAAAAACTTGAATTTTAAATAAATTATTCTCGAAACTTGGGACTTGTTTAAAAATCAGAAATCAAATCTTTAAACTCAGTGACCTCATAGAAATGAGAAATTTCACTTTTGCGGTGTGGTAATTAAAGAATAATGAAGAGAAGTGGCTCAATAAATATGACATTCAGGAAAAGTCAAACTTCTGTAAATGGAAATGAAAGAAATAATCTGAGGAAAATAATGAAAGAATTTTATTTTTTATTTCCTCCATACTGTAACAACTGATGCAGACACTTTTCTAATAAAATTTAATATAAACAGATGAAGTGCCGCTTTAGATTTCATTGTATTAATATGGTCAAAGATTAAAAATGACTCGAAAGAGACGTCATAAGGAAATTATTTTGATGATTTTCCTATTACAGTAAGCAATGGTGCCTGGATGTTGTTTAATTGAGTTGAGAATGAAAAAAGTTATTACTTTCACTACAAACTTGACCTTTTAGTCCTCAAGTTTGAATTAGTCCAAAACAATCACGAGGATTCCCACGAGAATATGATTTTAAAAAATAACAAATTTTTACTTCGAAAAATTTAATTTTAAATTGTATTTTGAAATCCTTTGGTTTAATCAATTTTTGTGTTAACATGTCGCTTAAACGAGCACCACAGAAAGTCCAGAGAACAGAGTTTTCTCCTCGAAAAATGAGTCAGAAGGATCACAGAAATACATTCGAATTAACAAATTTGTTTTCCACGAATACTTAAGAAGTTTGAAAATTGTTTTTCAAAGGGAATTCGAAAATAACGGAAAATAAAGTTTTTTAAGAACCTAATATGCATATCCTGCTTTTTTAATTCAGGTACCAGGGGAGTCTAGAAGTCAAAACAAGCCCCCGTCCTTGGGGTTATCCCCGAGAGACCTACGTGATTTTGGGAGCTTTCTCATGCCAATACGGTATTTTTTCAACTAATTGTATTTTCAAGGCTACTTTTTTTTCAGGAGTAGGAGCAAATTGAAAGGTTAGTGAATAAAATTGTAGTCGAAAAATGAACAAAATCTTTCGTGAGGGTGCCAATTTCTCCTATTTCCTCTCACATTCTTTAAGGGTATTTTTCGAAAAATAATTCTGGCACGAAAGATTGGATTTATTGTTTACGCATAAGCTTTGTCATCAAATCTTTAAAAGAGCTGTATTTTCTAAATACAAATGAATAAAGTATCTTTTATGACAAGATCGAATTTTTTCAGTGTATAGTCTGTCATTCTTTATTCTCCGGGAGCATACTTCAAGTTGAGGTTCTGACATGAAAGATACTAGTTTCATTATTTTCAATAAGTTTCGTCATTAATTTCTTAAAATATTGATATTATACTTGTAGATAAAAATGAATAAAACATCCTCCCCATCAGAACATACGTTTTTTCATTCTGTAGTTCGTTATTCTTTATTCTTTGAAGACATGCTTCAAATTGCGGTCTTGACACGAGCAGTGCCTTATATATTATTTAACCACGAGGATAGTTTTCCGAAAAGAGGAATCTCGAGGAATTTCTAAAAACAAGAAGTTTTTTTAACCGGAAACTATCATATTCTTTGTTCTTAAGAATATTTGATGGATTAATGTCGTCAAAAAACGGAGTTCAAGGTCTTCAGGATATTGTTCGAAAAGTGAAATTACAAAACAATTTTTCGTAGTTTTAGTTTTCATTAGAAAATATTATCCTAGTTTTCACAAAAAGTTTGTTTTAATTTCTATAATTCCCATAAACAACTTTAATTTGCTTTGAAAAATTTTATTTCCACGAAAAATGCAACTTTATTTTTAACAAAAGGAGTAATTTTAGTTTTTATAGTTTTTTTTGCCACATTTTTCCAATGTGAAAAACGGGATACTCTACATAATAGCATAATAGAGCGGTTAAAAGCTTCCGGAAGCCCCTCAAAAGGTGCTTAGGAATCCAGAATGACAGCATTTTGTAAATTTTACTAAATCTGAGTTTTGAGTGGTAATCCTCTAAATGAAAAAATAACAAATTACTGAAGGAATTTAAATATTAAACGAATTACCTAAAAAAGAACTGGGTTTAAAGTCCAGAAAAATTGGATAAACTAAAACAATGTATTGTCTACAAAGGGAGTTAGGACCAAGATTGTCTTGCATAGTATTAGGAGAGATTCTATTCTGAATTTGTCCAGAACCCTCACTTAATCTTATTTACATTCTTCTAGGAAATCCTGGTTTCTTCTAAAATATTTCAGGATTTACTAAGAAGCTTCTAGTTTGACACAATTTTCTTCCTAAAATTTTCAGATTTTTTTGAATTCTAGTTTAATTTCTCCAAACGTTCCGGTATGACGTAGGAATTTCACCAAGAGATCTTTATGAAATCTGAACATTCCCAGAAAATCCCTAATTCTTTCTAAATGTTCCTCGGAAATTAAAAGCATGATATATGTTATTTAAATAATTAATATCTAAGGGTTTTAGGAATTAATAAAAATCTTTTGGAAAGTTTTAGAAAGTAAGGAAAAATTTACAATTTTAAAAAACCATAAAACAAAAACGAACCTGTTGTTCTCGACGAGATCGTCGTGGAGAGCCCCCTGGGGACTCGAAGGGTTCCTATGGGGGTCGGTGGCGGGAGCAGCATGACCAATGGTCAAGAGGCCACAGAAAAAGAGGGCGATGACAACGGAGTATAGAGAGCTGGTCATTTTTCTTTTAAAAATTTGAAAACCTTCGTGTGCCTGGAAAAAGAAACCGAATGAGGCTTCCCTATCTTCAGAAGGCGGGCCCCACCGTAACCGTCTCCTGAGGGCGGTCCCGAGAAAAAACAATGAGCTTATTCAAACAACTTTAAAAAGTTCAAGTTTTTTAAATAAAAAAGTTCACATTCTGAGTAAAGAAATTTAAATTTTGAAATGAAAGTTGAAATTTTTGAAAAGTCCTAATGAAAAGCTTGAAATTTCTGGATAAGAATATTAAGACATTTAAAATAAAAATGGCATTGAATCTTTGAAATAAATGAATTCTAATTTCATGAAATAAAAATAACTTTAAATTAATCAAATAAAACATTCAAGAAAATTGGAAGATTTAATTAAGGAAAATCTAGAAAGTTAAATTTGTCTATCAATTTTTAATCTGAAAAAGGACAAGATGGGTTTTATTAAGATTAACTTCTTAATCTTTGATTGTGTAGTAATCTATCACCCACGAATGTTTCAATAAAAGGGATTTTTTCATCAATAATTCCATGATTGCGGAAATGCCCTCATTAAATTAAAAACTCCAACAAAATCTTCACTATTATCCGATTGGGACTAAAAATATATGACATAATATTTATTTTTAAAATATTTCTTTATGAAACGGAAACATTCGAAGATTTCGATAAATTTATCTCGAAACTAAACCCTAGAAGACTTTGGTCTAGACAACTGAGATTTTTCTCTTCTGAAGTCCTAAACTAGTTTTAAAATTGTATGAGTATGAAAAAGGATTTTCACAAAGAAATTTCCAGAAAAATGTCTCGACATAAATTTTTTATATTCTTTAGTTGAGGTAAAAAATTAAGAAAATTTCAAATTTCAGTACTTCTTGAAAATTCTGAAATCACCCAATTGATTCTGGAAGTTTTAGCACAGCAAAATTCATTTAAAAAATTGTTTCGTCTACAGTAATATTAACACGAGACAAAATCTGAATATTATTCAGAAATGAAAAATTAATAACTACAAACAAAAGCCCCCTTGTAATCGGAACCCGACTCCAAAAAAATTTATAAAAAATCCTTGAAAGAATAAATTTAAAAAATATTTTTTGAAAAATGAAATGCAGGAGAATATTTAAAAAAATTTAAAACGAAATTCTTTAAGCTCTAATTACAGTGTCTAATTTTGTATATTTTTCTGAAATGTCTCGGCCAAATTTTAAATATCACGGATGATTCCTTTCCATGTAATTTCTGGCTTCAAAAAACCTATGACATAATATGCAATTACAGTACATAACTACAGGCTGCAAAGCACAATCCGAGACTGAAAGGAACAAAGAACAAATTTCTCAAAAATTATCTTTAACAAGATCCCAAGTATTTTTGGCAGAAAATGATATAAGACCTCTTCAAAAGCACTTTTTGTGGAATTTCTTCGAAAAAAATTTTTCTGGAATTTTTGAGGAACGGGGTTCGGGGATCCCCCCTCGTGGATTTTGTTGAAAATTTAAAGAGAAAAATGAAGAACTGCTTTCTGTCTATATTTTTTGGAATTTTTAAAGAAGGAGATTAAAAGATACCTATTCTTGTGGATTGTTTTGCTATTCAAATTTTAAAAACAAAAACATGGAAATCCTTCTTTTTATATTTTTGAACTTTCTATGGAAGAATAACCTAAAAGATTTCCTTGATCATCTAATATTTAAAAACAAAAACGTCGAGATCCTCTTGTATTTCTGAACTCTCCGAAAGAGATTCGAGGAGTACGGATTTCTTCCATTTTTAAAATTTGAAAACCAAAAAACATAAGTATCCTTTTCTCGACTTTTTTGGAATCTTCAAGAAAGAGTGTCCAAGGGATGCTTCCAAAAATTTCTCTTTTTTTAGATTTTAGAAGCTGAAAATGATAATTTCTTTTTTTTACTTTTTGGAAATTCATAATTTTTTGGAGTTTTTGAATGTCGGAGATCCAGGATTTCAGGTATTTCAAAAATTCAGAATTTTCGGAATTTTTAGAATTTTAGATAAGGCAATTGTCTCGAATATCCCATGCCCTTATTTGTCCTCAAGGTTCAAGGAATTGACAAAATCCTCACATCATAGACAACTTTATGAAGAAACCAAATTAGTGCTTTTTTGTTAAATTTAGAACCAAAGATGAAATTCTTGAAATGAAGGCCCTTAAAATTGAAATTTCTCAGAAATCTATTCAAAACATGAAATTTTTGGAGATAAATTGTTTAGGTTTTATTTTAGAACATGGAATTTTTAAAATTGAAGTTGCTTAAAAATAAACTTCTTTTTTGAAGTTCAGATTTTTGAAATTTAACTTCCTTGGAAATTATTTCTCTAATGGAATTTTTAAAAAATTGAAGTTGAATAAATTAAAGTCTATCCGGAAAAGACACTATTTCTTGAAATCTATAAAAAGAAAAATAAATAGGATCCAATTATTGAACGGAAGCTTTCTATAATCAACAAAATTAATTTTTTCTATAAAAGTTACGAAATTTAGTTTTTAGTCTAAAAATGCAAAATTATTAAAATTCGAGTTTTAGTGAGAAAAACAAAGTCAGCAAAAACAAGCATCCAAAAATCTAGCAAAAGTTTGCGTCAAGACATTCATAATAGTCTTATTTTTTTGTTCTTTATAATGATTACAGGATATTGGATTCATAGAAAAATAACTTGTGACGTAGAAACAAAGTTCATTTTAAAAATCCTATTCAGTTCCTGATTGCCATGTACCGGAAAATAACTGGTACTTTAGCACCTCATTTTGTATGAAAACACAATACCTTTCGATGGAACTTGGCCTTTTGGAGAACTTTATTTTTCAAAGTCATTGATTACCGTTCGAACTTGATACGCAATTCTTAGTACTTCTTTTAATAAAAGGGTACAGTACTCTTGGCTGTAGTTTGACCTTTTCGTGTTGAGTCACTTCTAAAGATATTCAGTAACTTCTCGAGAAGGAAATTTTTGGAAAAAAAGAGATGAAGAAAATTCATAAGTTATGTCTCAAAGCGAAAAATCCAGATTTCGAGCACAGAATGTCTACACTTTTATAAAAACGAAATAGTGTCCTAGTACTCAAGGAACTCGAGACTTCAAGAGGGGATCAGCTTTTCCACGTGAACAACTCTGCAAAGCTGTTCCTATATTCTGTATTCCGTTTTCCTGGAGTTTGCAGTGGTTTTCGTTGAAATTCTAAAGACCAATTTGAATGGAAGCTACTTTTTCTAAAGTTTGAATTATAAAGTCCATCTGAATGAGAGTTAACAATGATTAAATACAGAACATTAGAAATTGGTTTTTTGAAACTTCAAAGATTTATTTTTTTAATTTATCAATAATTCCAAATTTATTTTTTTTAGGAAATCTATTAA
>VOSG01000642.1:4051-15370 GCA_009761265.1 Halicephalobus sp. NKZ332 | reverse complement strand
CGTGGAAATTGAACAAACGGAAATCAGGGGATGCTTCGGAGTGGACGTGAGGTTGCTATGGAAGTTGTTTACGTCTTTTGAATTATTTCCTGATTTCTTTGGATCGAATACTGAGAATTGCTTGCGTAATCCAACGAGGCTAGAATTCTACTTTCTAGTCGTCGACCTGTATCTTTTGAGGTTTCGAAATCACTTGTTTCCCTCAGATTGCACCGATCCCTTTTATTCGAAGCTGAACATTTTAAAGTCCGTAATTACAAATTCCCTCATTGTTCCTGGACCAGGAACCGAATCCGACAGCGGATTTTTGGGATAAATAGTGGATGTGATCGAGAGATCATTCACCGAACCGATTTAAAATAAATAAGGATTTCCGTGGATTACTTGGAGGAAGTGTACTTGGTGACGGCCTTGGTTCCTTCGGAGACGGCGTGCTTGGCCAACTCTCCGGGAAGGATCAGACGGACGGCGGTCTGGATTTCGCGGGAGGAGATCGTGGAGCGCTTGTTGTAGTGGGCGAGACGGCTGGCCTCAGCGGCAATGCGTTCGAAGACGTCATTGACGAAGGAGTTCATGATGGACATGGCCTTGGAGGAGATACCTGGAAACCCATATATGAAAACCAAGAAATTGATGAAACTAGTGCATGGGAATTGGTAAAAAGGTTAAATTCGGAATTTCGACGGTGAAAGATCAGGAAAACCGACCTGTATCCGGGTGGACCTGCTTGAGGACACGGTAGATGTAGACGGAGTAGGTTTCCTTTCTGGACTTCCTGCGCTTCTTCTCTCCTCCGGCACGGGCAGTCTTCTGGGACTTGACGGCCTTCTTGCCTCCTTTTCCGGAAACCTTCGGTGGCATTTCGACGACGAGAAACAAGAGAAATGAAAATCAGAAAAAAGAATCGACTGATGTCGAGTTTCCTCGTTGTCTGCTTTTATATGAACCAGCGAGCCAACCCGCAGAGAAACGAAGACGAACGGGGTTCCTTACTCTCTAGCGTTGGTCGACAAGCTCCGCCTCCCTCGGTTGGCTCGCTGAGTTGGCTCGTTGGCCGATATAAAAGCAGAAAACTCAATACTCTCTATCTCTTTCTTGAATATTTTTGAGTTTTCTTGATTTATCCTTCTGAATCATGTCCGGACGCGGTAAGGGAGCCAAGGCAAAGACTGGCGGAAAAGCCAAGTCCAGAAGCAGTCGAGCTGGACTCCAGTTCCCCGTCGGTCGTCTCCACAGACTTCTCCGAAAGGGACACTATGCCGAGCGTGTTGGAGGTTAGTTGCTCATGATACTTATCGATTTTTAAAACAGAATGTAGTACTCGTTGACTCTTTATATATGGAGGATAGTGTTGAGCTGGTTTTCGTAAATGAAAGATAGTGCTTGGTTGCTTTTTATATATGGACATCTTCCAGGTGGAGCCCCGGTTTACCTCGCGGCCGTCCTCGAGTATCTCGCCGCAGAAGTTCTCGAATTGGCCGGAAACGCTGCTCGTGACAACAAGAAGACCAGAATCAACCCTCGCCATCTCCAACTAGCGGTCCGCAACGACGAGGAGTTGAACAAGCTCCTCTCAGGGGTCACCATCGCCCAGGGTGGTGTCCTCCCGTCCATCAACACTGCTCTCCTCGGAAAGGGAACTAAATCCACGGATGCCTCCGCCTAAACTTCCGAAATTGTACTTTAATCGAATATTATTTATTTCACTGGCGTCTGAAGCGTATCTTGATTGGGGAAATTTGAGTCTGTATCTTCCGATGATTTTTGATTTCTCGTTCAATAAAAATGTAGAACTGAAAATTTCGAGGAAAGCAAAAGTTCATTTTCAAAGTCATTTTCCTGTGATTTTGAAACCGTGAGGAATAAGAGATCTCTTAAATTCATGATAATGCCTGTAGTGCTGTTGTCGAAGGTGAAGAACTCGGAAATCACTTTCGCTCCAGGAGCATGCACATTTAAAGACGAAAATTACTCAGTATAATTGATATTTTCGTTTTGAATAAAGGAAATGGTTTTCTGACACGTAGACGACAATTTGGTGCACCATTTGTGCCAGTCAAAAGCACAATTCGTCGCAGTCCTATTGGAAAAACGCCTACTTATTATATGCGAAGTACTTCAATGCAAAGGTAGTAATCGAAAAATATAAACTCTTTCATTAATGAATATACAAAGTAACTAATATGATCTTAAGATAGCTTGGATGAAATAATAATCAGTTAAAATGTTAAGAAGCGTGGATTAGTGATGCTAAGAGGAAAAATTCATAAGAATAAACCCTTTATCAGTTGTATCAAATAATTTTTTTCATTTTTGATAAAGAGTTTCATGTATGTTTATTTATCCGGAGTGTTTCTTACTCTTTTATTTCAAAATAAACCGTACTCTTTATTGATGTATTATTAAATCGCTTCAATTTTTGACAATCCATTTAACAGTGCTGGGACGATGAAGATCCTTCTCCTCTTGAAAATCGTTGTCATTGTTCAGGGATTCTATTCCCCAGAATCATTTCCGGTGAATTTCTGCGAGAAGGCTGATTCCTCCAAGACTTGTCCTGTGAGTCTTATATATATAAAATCAGTCATTTTCACATTTATGAGGTTATTCCTTTTTTAAACTTTTCAGAATGAAATTCCACTGTTTGTAAATAAGCTGGATAGTGATCAGAGCGTTATCCCATATGAGTACCACGATTTTGACTTCTGTACCACCAATGAGGAAGACCCCCTAGCTGAGAACCTCGGTCAGATCTTGTTTGGAGGCAGAATCAGATCATCTCCTTATAAGGTTTTTCTATTTTCTAATATTCCAGAATCTTCAGAAATCCAACAAAAACCTTTTAAATTGTCAAGAATCTCGTGAAAGAAGATTTCTGGAGATTTGTTCAAAAATACTTGTTTTTGAGATTTTTATAATTTAACTTTTAGATCAATTTCAAAGAAGAAAGACAATGCACTATTCTTTGCGAGAAAGAGTACAAAAAAGGAGACGCGGAACACAAACATCGTCTTCGTTTCCTTCAACAAGGGATGAAACTCAACTATCAACACCACTGGATTATCGACAACATGCCGGTCTCGTTCTGTTTCATGAATCAAATATGTTCGATCAAAAAATCGGAGGAAGGATCATAAGAATCAAGGTTTTGCCGAGAAGCATCTATCACATGGATACGAAAAGATTGGATTGCAGCGAAAACGCGAACCCGCAAGCAATAGGGGCGACAGATGAGGATGGGAAGATAATCTACACTTATTCTGTGTACTGGAAAAATACATCTATGAAATGGAGTTCTCGATGGGATTATCTTCTCGATTCTGTTCGTTATTCAGATATCCAACGGTTTTCGATCAGGATTTCTTCTATGATTGTGGTTATCCTTTCCGGAATGATAAGAGTGATTCTCATGAGGACACTTCATCGTGATATTACTCGATATAATCAACTCGAAAATGAAGAAGATGCCCAAGAGGAATTTGGGTGGAAACTTGTCCACGGAGATGTCTTCTGTCCGCCGAGGTCCGCTTTATTCTTATCCGTTTTCATAGGAACGGGATCTCAGCTCTTGTGTTGCTCTTTTATCACTCTTGCTGTGGCTTTTTTCGACTTCCTTAGCCCTGCAACTCGTGGATCTTTGATCAATTTTGTTTTCGTTTGGTACATCTTGTTGAGTATCGTTGCTGGATATATCTCCGCTAGGCTCTACAAAAGTAGGTTTTTTTAAAATTATTTTTAATGTTGAAAATCTGTACTTTTTAACATTATATTTAAATTTCTTTAGCGATGGAAGGACTTGATTGGAAGAAGAATGCCCTCCTAACGGCTTTCTTCGTTCCTGGAATTCTTTTCGGAATGTTTTTCATCAATAACTTGGTGCTTTGGTTCAAAGGATCTTCCGCAGCAGTACCGTTCGGGACATTCTTGATCTTACTTTCCATCTTGCTGTTCGTCTTCACTCCTTTGACTTTCATTGGAGCTTTCGTTGGATCCAAGACTGACAGAATGACACCTTCTATGGAAACGAGCCAGGTTCCTCGTCAGGTTCCAAAACAAACCCACATTAAACTTCTTCTTGGGATGTTGCTGAGTGGAATTCTTCCTTTTGGATGTATTTTTACTCAACTATCCTTTATTTTGAATAGCATTTGGTAAGTTTAAAATGATTAATTTTTTTGAAGTGGAATAGTTTCGAGGAAATTTTGGATGATATTATTTGAATATTTTCAGGGCCCATCAAATTTACTACATGTTCGGATTTTTGTCTCTTGTTTTCGTGCTCTTAGTCATAATCTGTTCTGAAACTACAGTATTAATGACGTACTTCTATTTTCGTTCAGGAGACTATAATTGGTGGTGGAGAAGTTTCCTTACTTCTGGACTTGGTGCAGCTTATCTCTTTATGTATTGTATTTATTACTTTACTTCGGAACTGACAATTACTGGAACAATTTCTACCATCCTTTATTTTGCTTATACGGGGATTTTTGCCTTCTTGTTCTTCTTAGCCACAGGTAATTTTGGATATTAATTTTAGAATTTGCAACTTTTTATTGATAAATATTTTTAGGAACTATTGGATTCTTCGCAACATACTTCTTCGTTCACAAAGCTCATGCCTCTCTTACTACCCCATCAGAAGTGCAAAAACGAGCGGAATTAGTACTTCATTGCAAGAGTGCCTTTATGAGTGTACAACCATTGGAAGAGAAAAAATAATTACCATGGTGTTATCTCCATGATTTCTGATTAAAAAATTCATGTCTTTATGTATAATTTTTAAAATCTTACTAATATATGTTTACTGTTATTCTAATAAGTTCCTGTTTTAGTCGAGCTATTTTAAGATTGTATTAGTTACTCTTATTTATATATCTATTAATAAAAGCAATCGGAAAATGCAAGCTCTACTTTTGGATTTTGGGCTGAAGTACCTTGTATTAACTTTTGTCATACAAAAACACTTTCACTTTTTATGTAGTACTGTGACAAGAAAATACTTTGGCAAAAAATGAATGAATGAAGACTTTCTTTCATAAAAATATCACTTTTAGTCAAGAACGAAGGAACTTATTTTACCAGGTGAAATTCGAGAAATTAAAAACCTTAGGTTTATTCCGAGTAATCAAAAATGCACATTCAAAAATTTAACTCAATTCAAAAATTACATAGTTTTTGAAAAATTAAAGCTCAAAAAAATGGGACTAGCTTTTTATTATTTCTGTGATCAACTTTCTCATTCCGCCTTTTTGATCCGGGAAGTAGATTTGCTCTAACTTCGCGGGGTTCGGGTTGAGGATCGGGAGGAGGAGAAGCAGTCTTCCGAACCTGGCGGGATTAGAGGGCATAGTTCTCGAAACATGTTGGGCGAGCATCAACTGGGATTGGTCTTGGATCCCTAGAACCTGGCCTGGGTCCCCTAACCCCCTAGTCTCGGGACGAAAAAGCAAAATAGCCTTCAAACAACCTATTTCTGCTTGATCGAGGTTCGCGGATTTGAAGTGCTCGAAAATCTGAATCAGCTGGTGGATTAAGTCGCAATTGGTCTCGGACGGAATTAACAGAGGACACTTGTCTAGTGAAAATGACCACTGGAATGCACTTAATAAAAACAGCTCTGGCCAGCCAGATTCGAGGAGTGTCAGCTGATCCAGAGCCGGGAGAGATCCGAAAGCCGGGAGTCCCTTGGCCCATTTGACTGTCGCGAAGAGAACCCTCTGGGCCGTTTCCGAA
The DNA here is from genome assembly GCA_009761265.1 of Halicephalobus sp. NKZ332. Classification (NCBI taxonomy): domain Eukaryota; kingdom Metazoa; phylum Nematoda; class Chromadorea; order Rhabditida; family Panagrolaimidae; genus Halicephalobus; species Halicephalobus sp. NKZ332. The sequence continues at coordinate 9,637 of VOSG01000642.1, read as the reverse complement.
ACTGAAGTCGAAACTTGTTTTTCTGTCAAATTTGGGAATCTCGAAGAGACGGATTCTGGAGATAGGTCTATTGTGGAAGAAATCACACTCGAACAATCTCTGAAACTTTAGGAATGAGTCATATTGTTGGAAACAATTGAAATTAAATTTTGGTGAAATGTGTGTGATATTCGTGAAAAATAAAAATTTGAGAACAAACCTCAGGAAATTATTGGAATAAAGATCAGATTCTACACTCGGTGTATGAATTGTGGCAGTGTTCCTCGGTTGTCTCTCGTTCTGGACAGCTGAAATTGAAACTAAAATTCAATAAAATAAAAGGATTTTCAATTCAATAATAAAATTAAAAATAAGTTTTTTAAGTCAAAGATAAAATATAAAGAATAAACTGACCATCCTTGTTCATCCCTTTCGCGATACACTTCTTCAGACGACAAGCCTGGCACTGGTTCCGATGGGCTTTGTCCACAACACACATCCCTGTCCCGGCTTGGCATCTGTAGATCAGCCTTCTCCTGACGGACCTCTTGAAGAATCCAGAGCAACCGTTACAAGCTAGGATACCGTAATGTTTGCCAGAAGAGACGTCACCACATCTGAAATCGAAAATTGTACTTCCAAAAAGAACTGAAAATGAGTTTTTTGGAAAATTATCTTGAAAAGAATTTGTTTTTGTTGACTGTCGGAGGATTAAAGAAAAATATGCGGAACTCTAATTGTATAAATATATCAGTGACCAAAGATGTTGATTTTTCGAAATCTCTTTTTTGGAATCATAATTATATTTGTTGTAAATTAGAGCTCTTTGATTTTGTACTCGATGTTATTTCAAAATGGTACTTGGAATTAATTCGAAATTTGACTCGAAAGTTGAAAATCGAAAGCTCTGTCGACGACGGAAAACTCACACGGCACAAGCGAGAGTGGAACTGGAATTGACGGGAGACTCGGACTTCCTCGAGTTCGGGTTCACTAGGGAGAAAGAGTTGACGGATACCGTAGTCGGGTCAAATATCGATGGTCTAAAAGACTAATGGTAAAATTAAATAAACGAAAAATTTATGGAAAAATTGGAAGAGAAACTCACGAAGAACTTTGCTTCGAATAGACAGCATTCATGGCGGCCATCGCTGCTAAGCCCTGGACGTAGGCTGCAAAGGAGAATTAACAGTCAATTAAGAAAGCTCAATCGTCTTTGAATCGATATGGTGAGAATCAAAAGTTGGAATTACTACGGAATTAAAGAAACTAAATTAAATTCAAGTCGATACGGTAGAAGTCAAAAGTTGGGATCATTACAAAATCAAGAAAACACATCCAATTTCGGATTACTGTGATAGAAATCGAGAATTAGAATTAATATGAAACCAAAACAACTGGGTTGATATCGTATAAATCAAAAATTAGAGTTTGAAATTTCAGAAGAAGTTTAGAATTTCAACTCTATCCAGCTCAAAAACTTCTAAAAATACTTTATCTAAGGAATTCCTACAGGAAAATTTTACTCCAGAAATTTTACAAAATTTAAAAATAGAAAACTTACAGTTGTTGAGAAAAGGGGCCGCCCCCAAGAAGAGATTCTGATAATTCGAAGGTAATCTTCCGAGAGCCCCATTCAACGTCGATTGGAGGATTTGAGAGGGATTAGGAGATTCAGAATCCCTTTCTTCTCTATCAGGGGAAGAGGACCCGGACCTGTCGGAGTTCTTCATCGGAAAAAACAAAAACGCCGTCGGTTTCCTTCTCGAGAAAGATGAAGAATGAGAGTCAGCTTCCGGAGACAGCTAATTACCGGGACGTCAAAGTACCCTAATCGGAAGGTGCTCTTTGCCGTGACAAAACGTGTGACGCCTTTCCTGTCTAGGATCTTAAGTACGGTAAATGTCGTCAAGACCCAGTATAGTAAATATTGTCGAAGTCAAACTACAGCAGGTACCCCTGAAGTCGGGTACAGCAGCTTCCTTAGAGTAGAATTACGGTAGGTACCCTAAGGAGGAAATAGCGATTATTTTCGAGGTAAAATATCGCAGTTACCCCAGAAGTGAAATTACGGTAGGTACCCCTAGGGTGGAGGTGTGGTAGATACTCTCGGAGTGGGATGCAATATCGCTAGAGTCAAGTACGGTAAGTGTCGTCAGGACCAGAGTCGCAGCTGGCTGAGCAAATGGCAAAAATGAAAAACAGAAGGAATGCCGTCGCTGACTCCGATGAGGGCGGCCTTTGTCGAATTTTACTTGAACAAAATTTGCCCCTCCGAATTTCTGGACGAAAAATTTTACTTGGACGAAATTTCGGGATCTGACGATTCTTGATTGGCTGGTTTTCAGAGACCGCCCATTTCGAACGTCAAAAACACGTCCATCACGATTTTTTTATGTAAAAAAATAGTTTAAAATAATTAATTTTTCTATCCAAAAAGTGTCGAGAATCTTTTGTCTAAAAAATATTAAACACTTTTTACCTAAAAATATGAAAAGTTTATCGATTCCTTATTTAAAAAATATTAAAAAATAATCATAATTTTTTTCTGGAAGTCTTTAAACAATAGAAATCTGAGTCAAAGACTAAGCTTATGGAAGAAATTATATTTTTTAATTTTACTTTTTTAATAATGGAATCGTTGAGTACAAAAAAGCCCTGGTGGCATTTGATTGCGAGCGAAGTCTGTAACAATGATATTGTTTTAAGAAATACCAAATTCTCCTACAAAATCCCAAAAAAATGAACACCGATTTCTGGAGCTTTCCAGTCGAGATCAAAAGTTATAGGAATTTTCATCTACATTGCTCCGAGAATAACTAAAAATCATCTAACAAATTGAGGGAAAATCAAGAACTTTGTACAATATTTCGTAATCGTTTAAAAAATGACGATAAAATTCACAAAACAGTAATTGAAGGAAGTTTTCAAAGACGACCTTTGTTTCGAGAAATTACGAAGAACTTTAATGTTTCCGAAAACCTACTACAAACTTCAGAAAGGAAATTCACATTTAAAATTTTGGGGATCATGAGTAATAATTCTTGAAACTTATTTCCCATAAACACAAAACATTCTCGGTAATTTTACGAATTATGGCGAGATTTTAATTTTCTAAACGTTTACATTGAAGTTTTCTGTTAATTCTTCATCGTTGACATTGCTTCATAACTTGAGACATGCATTTTTCCTTAGTTTTTCTTTAATTCCGGCAATTACCCTACTCAATCCCTCCAATTTCGCGAATTTTCTCATTTCCAAAGCATCTGTATAGATCTTTAAATAAAGTGATAAATAAAAACCGGAAATAATTTCTTGTTTTCGAATCCATCCAAGATAGTAATTTTTGAATTTTTCGAGACTACTGTATTTTTAGTTTTTTTATAAAATGGAAGTTTTTATTTAATTTCCGACGAACGTTCACGGAGCGGAACAGCAACAGGTTCCACAAGCTCATCTGGAACCCATTTTCGTCGAGAAAAACCTGAAACCCATTTTGTGAGAAGATTCGGTAACGTCGTTATCCCTTTATCCGATGTCGAACGGAGAAGGCGCGAGATGACCCAACGAGAGCATCCTTCTTTTCTGTTTTCTTTCCCGGAAAATCCGATTAACATTTTATTGCTTTCACTTTAGCTTGCCGACCCGCCAGTCTCCAGCTTTTGGTGCCTTGCTTCGGGGGAATACTGTAGGCTTCATGAAAAACTTTGAGGATTGGCTTCAGGGAAAACTTTGTGGATTGGCTCCAGAGAAAAATTTGAAAAATATTCTCATGGAAAATTTTAGGGAATAGCTTCGTCGAGATATGGGAAATCTGTCCAAAAACAAAATTTGTTTTTAAATTTCAGGACATGGGAGATTTGTTCAATAAATAAAATATTTCCTTTAATTGTTATATAAACATTAGAAGAAAAACAACTCTTAAAACTTGAATAAATTTATCATGTTGTTTAAAAAGGGAAATAGTAAAGTTAGAAGTTGATCTATTGGATATGTGGAAAAGAATTCTTGTATCCCTTAAAGGATGAGCAATATTAACTTTGGAAAGAACGTCAAAAGTTAAAAGTCAAGTTGGCATTCGGACAGGATACCAAAGTCCAGAAATCAGGTTGGCGTTGGAACAGAATGCCAAACTTTGATTTCCCACTTTTGACGTTTCGTTCCATGACAACTGATCTTTCGATTCGGTTTTAGGACCGAATGCCAAAGTTCAAAAATCAAGTTTGTATTGGAATAGAATGCTAAACCTTGAAATCCACTTTCCAGGTACATGATGGAACCCCTCGATATTGAATTTTTCGTTGCAGACTAGTTTACATTTCACAGTTTTAAATTATCAGTCTTCCGGAATTCAATAAACTTTTGGAATGAACCAGAAAATGGCAAAACTTTCAAGAAATTTTTCTCGGAAACATGTCGTAATAAAACTGTTTGATTTTCATAATGGTTTAATTGTTGACAGATATTTTTACTTTCGACCAGAAATCTGGTAGATTTTATGACCACCGACGAAAGTCAAACAACTCCAGATGGAAAGGTGGAAAAGGTCGAATTTCAGGAAACTCTGCTTTGCTATTTGGCATTTTTCAGAACGATATGTTGAAAGCTGGCCGTAAATTGAAGCCAAACAAGTCTCAAAAATGAAAAAGCCAATCCAGCAAAGATGGTAAAATTAATTTACGATCAAAAGGGGTCCTTTAATCCTTGAATTCACCGCCGATTTCCTTTCATTTTTAATTCAATTTTTATTTTTATTAATTTCAATTTGTACAGTTACAAAAGAAAAAAGCGTCTCAATTTCGCGCTCGAAACTAATTCGAATAATCCGAGTAATTCGAATTAGCGAAAGTGGAGAGAAAAGTGGATTCGAGAAACTCATCTCGCGCGGTCCAATTGTGACATTAGCCCATTCGGCTTCGGATACAGAAAACCGCAAATTGCCGAGAAAATAACGGGTATATGAGCAACAAGGCGGAAGATCTGAAGATCCCCATTTGGACACTGATTTCTGGGAAGAATAAATTAAAACACCGAGGGAGCATTATTGAATAAGCAAATTCAAGATACCGGAAATTAAGAATGTTAATGTAAAATAAAAAGTATGAGCACTGATTTCTGGGAAGAATGTTACAGTATCCAGAGAGAAAATTAAAATAAATATATTCAAAGTGACATTAATTGATTGTAAATATTTTCACAAAATTCCCAGATTATCTCAACGAGAATTTCTGGAATTCTCCAGTTGTGACCGAAGACTTTAAATTCCGCTTTCCAATTGTTCTCCAATGTTTTAATTTTTCAGAATCTCGTGATTTTCTGTTCCTTTGTCTAAGGACTGTAAATAGGAAATTTCTCCAGAGACAAATTGCTTCTTAATTAAAAATAGATTTTTCCATGAAATAATCCTAAAAGTGCGATAGATTAGAGATATCGAGGATATCAAGGGGGTCATCTAGGAGGGTCCCGGCCCGAAAGTTGTCTTTCAACCAGAGCGAGTCACAATTGACCAGTTTTTCCATTTTTAGAGAATCATCGGACTTTCATCATTACTCACTATTATCATTAATATTATCACTATTATTATTAATATTATCGCCACTAATAACC
>VOSG01000641.1:0-15410 GCA_009761265.1 Halicephalobus sp. NKZ332 | reverse complement strand
TGGTGACACAGGATTGGGACAAAGTTACAAACTGATTGGGATCGATGCAAGAGGAAGATCCAATATTAAAGGTGGTGTGATCAGCAAGAAGCGAGGTAAATTTATCGTGATCATAGAAATGTTCATAATATAACTGATTCTTATCTAGAATGACGACACAAATCTATTTCATTGTATTGTGATATTCGTTAATTTCAATCAACATAAGAAAAAGTGGAGCTACGGTTTTCATCTCGAGAAATACTGTAACTGAAAGTAATTCAAACTTTGTAACAATTTGGGTAGCTGCTGAAGACAAGGATTTTGTAACCAATTAAATGAGCATAACGTGACATTTTGTGCTTCAAATGTTTACATACCAAACCATCTATGTATTAAGCGTTTGCGTATTAAACTATCTATTTACTAGTGAAGCTGCAAAAACGAAAATTCTCGTTTGTTTTGTATTTGTACTTGTACTTTCTTATACAGAAGTAATTGTACAATTGTATATCAAGTACTATGGTTCTTCTGTTTCGGCATAGTGATTTGTAAATTCGTTTCACAGAAAGATTAGTCTGATAGTTAGGAATAAACAATACAGAAATAGAGGAATTGACTCCTTTGAAAGTACAATGTGTGGCAAAGTTTTGAAATTACAATATTATGCTTAGGAATGTTTTCGTGGTGGGATTCAATCACTGACGAATATACGATTTTACAAAGTGCAAACCACAAATATTTAATTTTGTCTTTGATCTTGTACTTCATTTTTTATTTTGTACGATGAAATACTGTACAAGTACAAAATATAATTGTTTATTTTTTTCTAGTAGCTTCATTACTATTTACCAAGTGTTTGCGTATCAATATTATTATCTCGGAAACCTTTGTATTAATTCCAACAATATTGATTTAAAATATCAAATAACATCAAATTGATATTATTACTAGCATTCAATTCTCTAATCGAAAACAACTTGTATGTTAAACATGTATTTCATCACTAGATGTAATCTCACTGATTTGTTTTAGGTTGGAAATGGTTTTTTACCAACAGATAAGCAAATCCGAGACCCTTGCTGTCAGAGTTTTCCTATTTTAATGCCACCAGAGTTGAGATCAAGATGTTTGAAACAAGTGCTACACAACTAATTTTTGTAACAAACATGAAAAGTTCAAATATTTCCACACTTCTTCTTATCAATGTATTTCCAGTAAGAAAATCAACACCATTTACTTTTCTTGGAAAAACCATAACAAATTAGAACAATGAATAAGTCTGATTAATTTTCGAATACAACAAAAAATGATCAAACTTGTTTAAAAAGTTATATTTCGTGAATATCCATTCTCAAACACAAAGACAAACTAGTTCGCACGGATGACGATAGTTAGTATTACATTTACAATTTGCGTTGTAAAGATAAGCTCATTAGAATTGTCTTTGCAGTGGAACCCAGCTTTTTTAAGCTCATGCTTGTTTTCTGGGAGGCATTTCTCGGCAATAACCTTGAGTCGACATGGTCTTTCGAAATGTTTAAGTAACTGAAAGTATAAATGTAGTTCAGAGATACATCTAAAACTGAGACAACTACTTCTTATTAGAATCACACAATGGCTAGATATTTTCCAAAAAATTATGTCTTTGAATTCCAAATTTCAAAGGATTGAAACATGACACAAGGTGATGAATTCCCTTATGAGATTTTTCAATTATTGCACATTCAAAAACTAAAAATGAAATTTTTTCAATATTTCTTAACTTTGTCAAAATTTCAAGGAAAACAATATCTCAAATACCTCCTTTTCTTCAAATTAACTGCATGTACATCCCCGTAGATACATGAAAATGAACAAACCGTATATACATCACGCAGGGGATCATGTCTGGGGATGTTTCTGACGAGTATCGTGGCCTCTATCAATTCCTTGGCGGGTACGAGTGCTTGAATAGATCGATGAAGGGGGTACATTTGTGTTTCTGTTGTGTCCATGGTAATCTTCTTTAGGCCACAGTTATTGGGTGATCCACATAACTTCGTCAACACAGAGTGGTCGATGAGAGCGTTCATTCTCAGAACGAGTTCTTCTAGATGAGGAAATGTTTGAAGAAACTCGCGCACATCATTTTTATCCCAGGATCCGTCAAGAACAGCCTAAACATCTAGATTATATTGAAATAAAGAATAATTCTTACAATTCGACAAGTGTCATTTGACTTTTTCCATTGCATCACACTTTCCTCGTCAAATTTAAGGAAGGATACGGGATAATCTTTGTTAAAATAATAATTCGTCACCGTCGAGGCCTTATATTTTGACAACATTTTTAGGAAATCGTTCCTTCCTTTGGCGTATTTCCATGAATTGTCTTGGAGGAGTAAGGATACTCCATGGCCTCCAGTACTGAATGAAGCACCGATGAAAATGGTTTTGTATTTATAGCATGGAGGTCGCTCAGGAAGATCCTTGCGAATACTCAAGAGGTTTGAGGATCCACGATACGATATCTTCTGGCGATGGGAGTGCTGAGCAGGTCGATGACTTGGATGAGAGGGCATTATTGACAGTAGTTGCTCCTCAGAAAAGAAAGTGATTCGACTGAATAGCATTTACTCTTTTATAGGGGATTTTTATCGATAATTATCAGTAGACTGCCAGACAGACAGCGATTCTGACGATAGTTTTTTTACCGTAGAGTTAACCCCTCCTCTCACTTTAGATGTAGAAGCCGTATAGCATAATTCCTCCTGATTTCGTTACAAGCTATTTAATCTTATCACTTTACAAAAGATCACCAGATTTTCCTTTTTAGGTAAACATCAATTACTTTCTTTAGGGACTTCATTGTCACTCCTGAGAAATTTAGAGCAACACAAAGCACAATTTACATGAATCCTTTAAAACAATGATTTACCAATTATGACAAATTTATCACTTCTGAATCCCGTAATCAAACTAGAATACAACTAGACTGTATTATCAACCAACATAGGCAAACGGATGTGATGAAATCGTCACATTTCTGTTTATCAGGCGCCAAGACATGAGTTTTCATTTTCAAAGAAAAAGTAATTGGTGTTTGGGACAATGAAATCACAAAAGCCCATGATCTGCTACAATTCAGCAACAGAATTCAATCACAAGAGTAAATCCAATTCAGGAAAATGAATCATCTCCAAACGGAAATTTTTTTATTTTTGATCAAATAAACAAAAGATCAAAGTCAGTGTAGAATCCGACATAAGAACCTGAATTTTCACAACACAACAATCAACAGATGCCACTTATGACGGATTCTAGCGACGCAAGGCAGGAGGGACGTACTTGTTCTTCTTCTCGACTGTCGATTCAGATTTAGAAACGGCTTCTTCATTAGATAGCACAGGTTGGGATCCACCTTGACGAAACCGGGGAGGGACGTAAGCGTTCGGATTCTGAGTGGGTTTCGCGGCAGACTTGTTTGATCCTTGAACGGTCCAACCAGCTTCTAATCTGAAAGATTATTAATTAATTTTTTTTAACTTTGGGAGCTTGCTTGGGAGCCTTGACGAGAGCTTCTTTTATCTCCTTCTCCTTCTGTTCAGCCATGTCCAGAGAGGGAAACATCTCTTCGTTCTTCAGATCGAGTTGAACATTCTGTGTACGAAGACGAGCTGCTGTTGGAGGAACGTATTTGGCGCGAACGATAGGCTTCGGAAGAGGTAGAGGATATTCTTCGTCGTTTTCCTTATTTTCCTAGAAATGTGGATTAATAACAGAAACGACTCAGAAACAAACTCACAAGTTCAGTTTTCCAAGTCTTCGGGGCTTCGTTCAACGTGTCGCTTTCGTCGTCGCTCCTCTCCTTGTCCGAATCTCCAGAAATCGCCATATCCTTGATCCCGATTTCCGCGAGATTCATCGAGGCATTTTCGTCCGGATCTATCCATTCAGAATCAGGAACATCTCCTTCGGAAAAAAGAACGTAATTGGGGTCTGAATTTGGACCTTGTTCTTGTTTGTTTACAGCCTAAAATCAAAAACTCATATATGAACTTTGAATTTAAAAAATTACCTGGCTTTCCATAGCATGATTTAGTCGTTTCTCGAGAAATCCGACAGAAAGGGCATTCTTCTTGGATTTCGAGGCTTTTTTCGCGAAGAAGTTGTCGAGTCCTGTCATTTTTGAAGGATGAAGAGGAACGAGGTCGAAGAACAAAAAAAGGAGACAGTCAAGAGACCAGGGCGCGACCGATTCCGATCGCTTACCGAGGGATATTATATCAACTTTCAATAATTTTAAATAATTGATTATTTATTAAAATTAATGCACAAACACATAGATCTGTTTTTGAAGTATTAGAATTATACAGGATTACGAAATATAAAATCCCCAAATTTCATGCTTCAATTTTAATAAAATTCTTAGAAATCCAAATTGAAATGATTCCATAGCGTTTCTCTTTTTCCATAAGAGTAAAGAATACTGAAAACCCGTCTTTGATTTCGTTATAAACGTTGTAAAAAGATTTGTAAAGTAGGAGCAGTTCTTTCAGTGAATTTTTATCAACGGCTAGTTCACATGGCTTTTAGACTTTTATGATATAAAATTAAGATTAAAATTAGAGTAGCTATATTTTTCTGTCTCGGCTTCTTTCATCAAAAAATTTTAAATTAAGTAACTTCTGGTATTGTAATTTCCAATAATGTCTTTTGGAAAAAGCATAAGAAAAAATGCTTCAAAATTAATTTACAATTAAAAGTCCCCAGATTTCTTGAATCATTTTCAACGTTAAAGTTAAAAAAGTTTTCATCGAGGACAAAGAAAAACTTTAGCGAGAAAGTTTCCTCAATTTTTAAATTTCGAATTTAATTTTCCAAAACTTAATTTTGTTTTTTAATTTGTAGTTGCTGTTGAATAACTCGAATTTTATTTGGTCTTTCCCTGAGACAAAGCACCAAACAAAGTATTAAAAAACAATTCGGAGAAAAAGTAAAAACCCGTGAAAAAGGCAAACTTAAATTTAAAAAATGCAAAAAATGAAGACTAATGACCAGTTTCAAAAACTAAATTTCGAAGAATTTAATGGTGTCATGGATTTAGAACTCCATCTTCAGTCAGTTTGTTGATGGAAGTAAGTTGGACTGATTCGGACTCAGCGTGATTTTCTTTCTTGTTGGAGAATCTTTTTTTCAAGTTTTCGTACCACCTCTCTGTTACCGGAGTGAAGAGTACCATGAAGCCGGGAAGGACGACGCAGCCGTGGTAGAGTCCGAAAATTACAACGAGGACAATTGTTTTGAAGAAAACGAGAGGAATGTAATCCTGAAAATTTGATAGATAAATTCAAATGTATAGAAAACTATTTCTCAGAATTTTTATACATCTAATGTTTCTGACATCTTTTAAAATGAACTTACCGGAATGCACAATAACGGCATCACGCAGACGACAGTACTGAGTCCTCCTTGGAACATAGGATACATGATGGAACTAACGCAGTTCTTCATCCTCTCGAACTCGGAATCCAGCAAAACGACAACGTTCCTTCCGTTTTCATAAACGTGTCTCTTTTTCCTCAGATAAGCGTAGATAGTGTGAGCTGTGAAGTCCACGGACATCCCGACACTCATCAAAATCGCTCCTAGGGAAGCCGGATCGAGATCTAGATCCCAGAAGTAGAGATAACCGATGACTCCGATGACGATGGATCCGATGGAGGAGACAGCTGCAAGAACTCCGAGGGGGTTTTGGATGAAGATTATGCAGACGATGAGCATGCAGAGAATCGTCAAGAGTCCGGATTGGAGACTCACTTGCTTCAGACTCAGCATCTGATCGACAAACATACCATTGGATTCCCACACGGATACGTCGAGGGATTTCTCGTACTTGCTAGCAATTTGTCTCCATTTGATCATTATATCGATTCTCCCTTGCCAGTCACTCAGTCCGGCGTAAACGAGAGTCAAGGTGAACTGATTTATTGTGATGTTCTCCCAGTCGCTAGCATTGGTGTACTTGATGAGGGATTCATAATGCTTGTAAATGGGATTAGAGAGGAAGCCCTTAAAGAAGCGGAGGTCGTACCCGGTGGCGGGTCTTTCGCCTTGATCCTTCGTGACACCGTCTTCGGAATGGAAGTCAAAGTTGAAGATTTCTATACTGTCGTTGAAATATCTCTTGTATTCATCGAGCCAGCTCGTGGTGTATCTTCTGCCTAAAAATAAATTATTAGGAAACTAATTATATGCAGGAAAATAAAACCGATGTGTTGATAAAATATCCTTAATTTTTAATAAATTTATCGCTAATCTACGTCCTAACAACGTTTCCATATATTGTTTTTCTCTTCTCATCTAGAGAAATGGAGTTAGGTACATGAAAACATGTATCGGATTAAAAAACGATCAGTTTTTAAGTGATAAAACGCCCACCTTTGTTGTTCGGTATTGAATAATACTCTTCCATCATTTTGTCAAAGTCGTTCATCTGCTGTACATTAGTCAAATTAAAGGGTTTGTTGATGAATATTTGGAGGGGATAATATTCGAACCAGACCTTGTGCGCCAACATCTGATGAGGTCTCTTGATCACGCTATTTCCCGGCAAAATTTTTTCCGTGTCTAGTTTAGCACTAATATTGATAGTTCCATATATCGCAAATCCCATGTACGTCGTAAAAACTACGAAATTAAACATATGAAATAACCTGGAACACATGACTTTGGAATATCCGTCTACGAAAGCTTCACAAAAAGAATGCAGTCTGTCTCGCATTTTTATCTTCACTTGATCCATCAAAAGCAATGGCTTCTGGCGATGAATGATGGCTAATGTAGGACCGAAACAAACTACGGTGAAGATGTAGCAGTACCCCAGAGCCATAGCCGCGGCTGTGCAGAACAGTTGGAACTCTGCCGTTGGCATCATGGCTCCGATCAGGAAAGTCACTACGTTTGTCAACGTGGTTATAGTTATGCTTGGTCCGACTTCTGCGTAGGTGGATTGCATCAAGGAAACTACATTTGGAGATGTTCTTTTGTGTCGGAAATAAGCGTGGGCGAGCATGAAGGAGTCGTTCACGCCAATCCCGAGAGTGAGGAAAGGCATGATTAACATCACCGAATTAACTCTCATGCCTACGATACCGTACAACCCCAGAGTTACTCCAACTGATAGGAGGGAACACAAGGTTGCAACGATACTGACGATGTTGATGGAGAAGGAATAGCTTTGATAATAGTAGCTGTTGAGTGCGTTGGAACCGATCGCGAAGATAATCATCAGGGCGAAGCCTAGTCCGACGAATCTCCCCATCATCTGGCTTTCCTTGTTCATTTCGTAATCAACGATCTCGGATCCGATGACGAGTAACTCTATGAGATCGGATTTGAACTCCTCTCTGGAGTATTTATATAGAGCCATCTCCCATCTCGCTAAATCCTCCTCGTCGACCACTCCGACGGCATCTCCCTTGTAGTTCAGCTGGATTATCTCAATTCCTCGGATATTACTATAATTGTGGATAGCGGCAAGAGGACCTTGGAGAAGATGATTTTCGGTCTCGTTTTCGGCGACTTTGACCCCAAAGAGGTTCCTTTCGAAGTGCATGTCGATTCCATAAATTTTCGTTATCGGGAAATCGAGTCGTTTCGAAGCAGGGACATTTTTATTGATTTCTCCTGTGGCGATCTTGTCAAATTCCGTCTGGAAAAGTAGTTTGATATATGAAAGTTAAAACCTTTTTCGTAATGTTCGTATATGAGATTAACTTTTAATTGATTATGCATACATGAAAATCCCATATTTTTATATTTTAATTTTAGAGAAAAACTTACCGCCAAAAATTCAAAAAAGTAGTTTACTTGACAAGCACTTTTGCAGATGTTATAAAAAGTGAATTCGTCATTATTGACTGTGATGCTGATATTTCCTTTAATGTATTCATGAATCCGCGATGCCTCAGCCATGTACTCTGGACGATGCATGGAACCTTTATCTCTTGCCAGCAAGAGGACAATAGTCATGATCGGGTCTGATTTGGATCCAAAAAAGTTCCTCAAAATATCGGTTTCTCTCCTCGAGGGGGAAGTTGTGGGAGTGTAGCCGTCCCGAACTCTGTCTCGCAATTCCATTTTGAACATTCCCACTGAAAATAAAAAACATATGAATTACGAAATTAGATAAAAATGATAAACAAAATTTTTTGTCGAAATCCAAGTTTCCTTAGAAATTTGTTTTTAAGAGAGGGATTATTTTATACAGCTATTCGGAAATGGACTCACCACAGAGAGAAGACATGATTAAGGCACTGATTAAGAAGGCATATGGATTAATAGCAACCCAACGACCAATATGGCCGAATAAACGATTCAATTGGCACATTTTGGAAAACTTCACGAATTTTTGCATCTTTGGATCTGAAAACGAAATTGAATTAAAACATAAAATAAGATCTTTATCATCGCGACGGAATCTTCCTAGTCAAAAAACTTTCGTAAAGAAAAATTACTCACCGACGGCCCATCGAGAAGTCCATGTTTCGTTATTTTCTTTCGATCCCCGGTTTTCTGCATCAGGGTCTACCTTGGGTTTCTGAATATGGACCAAAGGTTCGGATTCCGGGAAAATTGGATCTTCCTTGGGGTCATTTCTTTGTTCCGTCATGATTCCCGGAAGGAAGATGAAAATCGACCTGATAATGACCCGTTTTGAATTGCTTTGGACTCAATAAAAGGCAAGCTGGCCGGGTTGAGGCTCCAGGACAGCCTAGAAAAACAAAAATTATAAAAATTAAGAAATCGATTACGCGCAATTTCCACGAAAAAAACTAATGACTAAATAATATTTATGAATCACTTTCAGTGTAGATCTTCATTCTTAAATTAAATAAATAGAAAAATCCAAGATAATCGAATCAATGAAATATCTGGCCTTATTCGATATCTATGTAAAGGAAATCAGGTTTTTTCTTTCGACTAAATTTCCAAAACTAATTGCAAATTGCCAGGAATTAAGAAAAATCTAGATTGACTGAAGAAAAATAAATTGTCTTCAAGTTCGCTTGAACGTAACTAATTCCGCGTGATCGGTCAAGGAAAGTTATGGTAACGACTGAAAAGCCGTAAACAAACCAAAAATGAACTAAAAATAAATAATATTCCAAAGATGAAGAGAACAAAGAATAAAGCTGTTTCAAAAAAGTTTTAAAATCTTTTTCGAACAAAAATTTTTTTAAATCGTGGTTTTAAACGAAAATTTGAGAAAAAATAAATAAAAAATGAATATAAAATAAGAAAGGGAAAATATGTTTAAAAAATAATTTCGAAATATGAAAATTCGAATTTTTGTGAAAATTGACCTTAATTTAAGTTCGGATTTCATAAATATTTTTTCTTACGGAATACTTCACTTTCCTTGTCGAGACCAACTTGAAGGACTACAACGACTGATTTTTCTCAAATCGGATAATCCCCCGAAAAAACGAAACCAGACTTTGTGGAATCAAAAAAGAAGTGAGATATTTCATTTTGTTCACTTCGATTGCCAAATTGGCGTCTTTCCTTCGATCTTCCTTCGATTTTCTTTTTGATTTTCTTTCGACCGACTCTGAGGCTTGCGGTCGTCTTTCTGCGTGTTTTCCTCTTTTCGACCGGTTTGGGGAGCGACCAAATTTATGCGGAGATCACCAAAGACAATAAGCCCATTTGTTAACCAGGTTTAAATTTCAAATTCATGAATGGATAAAAAGCAGCTTTTAGACTGCTTTTTTCTTGAAGTAATCAAAGACTTCCGGATTTTTAGGAAATTTAATTTTTTTCGGAGGACAAAAGTTGAAAAAAAAGCGATTTCTTGGAGAAAAATAAACAACCTTTTTTGCAGCGGATTTTCCCACAAAGATAAAAAGATAGGTCCCAACAAGAAGAGGTTTATCTTCGGATTTTCGTTTTGGGATTTTAATTCAAAATTTTCGCAAATCGACGTTTCCACTTCCTTCCTAGTGCAAAATTCAATAAAGCAATCAGCGAAATTCAATCTGAACCGTTCGATTTGGACCCAAAAATTAAAAATTTTTTTTAAAAGAACCGATATCATATTCAAAAAACTTTCAGTCTAAACAAATGAAGAATCAAATTTGACTTGAAAAAGATTTCCGATTTAAATTTAAATTTAAATTTTGGTTTCGATTTCATGCTTTGGGGACGAAGGGGCAGATGGGGGTTAAATTTTCAGAGCGAATCGAGGAGAACTGTCTATCGACACTGGTCATTCGTCATATCTTGGTCCGTATAAAAACATAAATTTTTTTGCAAAATATAGAATTCTTTGCAGAGAAAAAAATAAAAAATGATGTTACAATAAATAGAGTAGGGGTCTTAGGGAAGCTTGTGCCTAAGGCAATGTCAAAGTTGAAAAGAGTTCACTGGGGATTCTGGATGACAAATTCTAATTGAAAAAATAAAGAATTTTTCTGAAAGACGGAAAGAAAAAATCGAAGTTCGGAAGTTGAAATTTTCCTGTAGAAAAAATAAATAATGTCACTTGAAAAATTAGAAGTAAAACTTTTAAAGTAGATAATTAGGAAGTGAATTACTCGAGACTAAATGTATTGTGTCACTCTATATTTGGAGCCTTGTATTCCTTCTGTAAAGATGTTCCAAACAATAGCCAACTGAAATAATTGTTCTTTTTCCGCGAAAGAACCGTCCAAAACACTCTTGTTATAAAACAACCAGGACCAGGCTGTGCCAGAGGACGAATTGATTTCTATAATAATCTGATCAGCATTACACGAGTTGATTGAATTTACTAACGTCGAGAACTCATAAAAACGAAGAATTCTTTAAAAATAGTGGTTTTTAATCAGTAAAAAGGATTGTTGAACTCGGCAGAGGAAAAAAGGAAGACAAAGCTGAAAAACCAACAAACAAAAAACGGCTGAATAACGAAAAACCGATTAGTGCCGATGGCTATAAACAAAAAATCATGGAGAAAATAGAATCAGAGGAAAGAATGAACAGTAAATTCACATCGAAAATTATCGATTCGTTTTTGTCGAAATGGAAAATGTTCTTTTTCGATCAGCTGGCAAAGCGGAATGGAGATGAGGAACGTTGCAAAGAAAGACCGATGTTTGAAAATAGAAAACCTTTGCAGAGTGTTAAATTTTGTAATAATTATTTCTGACATCAGATTTTCGTAGCAAGACACCAAACGTAGTACAACACAAGGATAAAAATCAGACTCTCATTTTTAACTAATCCTACAACGATTACTTCCTGCCTAAGACTTTCGCGATGAAACACCACAGACACAGATTCAGAACAAAGACCCTATAATCTATATATATTGTGGAAGTATTTTTCGTGGCAAACCACCAAATTCATTTATACATTTTGAACTAAAAGTAGTTTTTGATATTTTTGACTTTCAGCAAATTGTCCTTCAAAGAAAAACTAATCTTGGAAAGATCCAGACTTTAACTGTAACACGTGATGTTTAGTCCACGGGAAAAATTATCTCACCCAAAATCTTCGAAACTATGAATTCCTTATTTTTGTTTTAAAGTGTTTGCCCTTCCTTTGGGGGCCAAAGCAGCAGAGACAAAAAATAAATCCACTCTCAGTTTCTTCCAGAACGTCGAAAAAAAAACTTTAAATCCGACATGCATTTTTAAAAGATTGAATTTTTTGGAACCAATAATGAACTCAGGAAAGAGGAAACAAGATTTAAAAAGCGTCGGACAAAATCCACGGCAATCAATCTAACCCGACCACCAAAGTGAAAAAAGAAAGCCAGTCGTAAATTGTGATGCTGGTTTTATCTATTCTTTGAGCTTCGGAAATTTACGACTTTTATGTATAAAAAATTATCTCGTATTTCGAGGTTTGAGTGACAATGTTAGCGATAAAAAGTTGAAGACCAATTGAAAGCAAAAGTGCTAGGAGCAAAACAGATCCGAGGATAGCAAGGAAAACAAGCCGATTACAGAATGGTGACACCGGAGTGGCGGGAAATAACGAGGTACACGGGGATTTGGAAGAAGTGCTTTCAAATAGCTTAGGACATTTATGATGAGATTCTATAAGTTTTTGGCGCTTTTTGATTAGGAAATAAAATAAACAAATCTCGAAAAAAAATTAGTCTTTAGTTTTTTCATATTTTCGGGTACTTATGCAATTCTCACAAAGAGATCTTTGGAAATTACTCTCTCGAAGAAGTTAAATTAGCTTCAACACGAAAATCCATTTTTCTCCTAATGAAAATAAATTCTTTAAGAAGTCCTAGACATGACATGACCCGAAATAATCTTCCCAGAAAACTCTGAATTCATCTTAGTGCAAAACTTACTTGTAGAGTTTTATATTTAATGGAAATTCGTCAAACTTACTGACTCAACTTATTTCATCCGATATCCAGAGTAGAACCGATGCCAATTGAGTGACTCTTGCTTGAGGGAGTCAAGTTCAACTCGGACTCGGCTCAACTTTGGCCGGAAATGTCATAGTCCAAGTTAAAAGGACAGAAAATTGACATCCGTTTCCACTATCGAATCATCTGGTTTTCTCTATGAAGAACTCTACAGTGTCGCGGCACAAAAATGATCCTCAGAGAATCAGTCCACCTTGATAACGACAACTAATCCTTATTATGCCTAAAACTCTTATCAAATAATCTTTACGACTGCATAGTTAGGACCGAAATCGAGAATGAGACCTTAGATTCAAAATTAAACTTTAGACTGATTGATTTCGTGGAGCAGCTGGCACTGGCGGAAAATGATCAAACTAGCCCGATTTCATTTTTTAACACATTGGGCGTTGCAGAGTGCCTTGAACTCTCTGGTGCAAGACAAAAGGGGATGGGCGAAAATTCGCCAAAATGCAGTTGCAAGCGTTGCCGGAATCGATACAAGTGCCGCCTTCAAGACGAGAAAGGAAGATGAGTCGGAGCTCTGGAACATGTTGGCTAGTCCGGAAGCAGCCAAATGGGGGCTGGTCTTTTAGAAATCAAGCTACTTTAAGCAACATCCTTTGCTGAATTTCTAAGTATTTCGAGTGTTTTGGATTATTGCAATGCAGAAGAGACGTGCAAGGAGTTTATAGAGAAGTTGTCTCCACACGAGACTGTAATTTGGTTCCTTCTTCGTTTCAAGTAGAAATCACGTTCTCACAAGTTCCTTTTCTGATTCGCTTTTTAGCATTAGAAGACAAATCCGAGTCTAAGAATAATAAACTGAGAATAAATTTAAAATCAGCTAATTCAGTGGAGTACTTTATTTTTCCATTTTCTCGAGTTCTTCACGAGACAGTCGTCATCTCCGCCAGAAATTGATGGAGTGTTTAATTAACTGAAAATTTGGAACTAAATTGGGCGCTTTTTACCATTTTCTTCTTCTTCTTCGGAACACAGTAAATATCTACTCAAAAAGCTGATAACAGAAACTGTTATACCCAATTCTGATGCTACAGTTAAAACATAGAATGGAGTCTGCCGCAGATATTGTCTGAGGATTTCACACAAAATCAAACCCCGATTCTTCTTGAAGAGCCTTGAACAGCAATTGTCTTCAAGAAATCAAGCCATTTCCCATTCGTTCTTTCATGGTCGAGATAATAAATTCTGTTTTATTTCCATAAATTTAACAAGTATTAAAGTACCAGGACGGAAAATAATCAAAGCTGTGTCGAACACAATCAGCGTTCAACAAATCTAGGCGAATCCGATGCAATTCACTTCAAAAATAGGCAATTGAGCACCAGGACTGAAAGAAGCAACAAGTTTCGTTCGAGAAGACGAATTCAATTTAAGTAGACTGACCGACAGAAATGAACAACTTGTGGCTCGGCTCTCTTCCGGGCGAATACCGGGAAATCATGAACTTATGAAAGTCGGGCAACCATCTTAACCATCACGAACACGGCGAGAGGTGCCAAAGGGCGTCGAAACCTTTGCACCTCGGTAATTAAATAATCAGAGCCGATGTTCGCGGAATTTCAATTTAAACGATTAGTGTGTGGGTTGCTCTCGAGTCATAGACACAAAGTCCGGCACTGCCTCAGAAGATCGTCTCGAGCCACAAGCAGATAACAAAAATGCACAAAAGACAATCTACAACACGGAAATATATAAGAGAAAATTTACAACATAACACAATAATTACGAGCACGTTGCTGTGCCCGACGGAGAGGAGCGTTGGGTTGGTGTCGGACATGGACACCAGGTTCGAGTAGTCGGGTTTCGAGTGGGACGGTGTCGATGTGGGTTTGGCCGTAAGGGCCGTCTTGTTCGAGAGAGGAGAATTCCTCCAGCAGCTGCGTTACCGGGATTTCCTCGAGATTCGAATACTGGTAGCGCAGCCCTGCCTCCCTCCGAGGTCGCCGGGGAGTGGAATGGTCCAAGGGAACCAGCAGGTCTCCATGCCTTATGGCATGGACGTATTCGGAGCGTTTCATAGGTGTTGATTGGGTGCTCAGGGGGTAGTCGACAGGGGGTTCGTAGTAAGTCGCCGGATACTGACCCTCGATGAATGCCTTCCGGTCGTAGAGCCGTGAGGAGTACGATCGGTAAGTGTGGTCTCCACTTCGAGTCGCTGAACGCGACCGATGACTCTCGTGAGAATGGATCGGCGGCGACACGTAATCATCAGTTTGCTGCCAGCGGTCCACGTTGCGCATGGGACCCTGAGAGCGACTCCTGTAGGAGTCATACCGCAAACTCAAGTCAGGGGCACGTTGAGCATATCTTCGTGTTGGCGAGAACACTGGGGAGCCGTATTCGTGGACTTCAACGTTTTCGAACAACCTCTGACGTCTGCCCCGCATGGTAGTTTCCATGGAAACTCGCTTTGCGTAGGTGATCGTCGTAGTCTCGGTGATCGTAGTCCAGCCACGTCTCCGCTCGGGCGAAACCAGTCGATCGGTGTAGGTTCGCACTTCGCGCTGTCCCATGGACCGCGAAACGTCATGTTCGCTACGGGACAGCGACATCGCGGGCAGACGTGTTCCTGGAGAAGGCAGTCGCTCAGGTTCTTTGGCAGTGATCTTCACCTTGAACGACGCCTTTTTCGGAGTGAGCTTAGGCAATGCGTCATCAGCAGCATCTTCGTCTTCTGTCATGCGCTCATGAATGGAAGACGTGATTATCCTAGTAGAGCAGGACGGCATTGCAGAAGACATCCTTCCATCGTTATAAACAGTAGAATGACTGTGTAGTGGCACACCACTCACACTATGTTCTGTGTATTCTTCCCTCACACCTTCATCTTCCGAAGTGGTTGTGGACGCTCTATCGTCCTTCTCCATTTTGATCGGAATGTTGTGTGTAATCGGAGTTCTAGTTCTTTCTTCAGATTTACCAGAATGATACACAGATACGTGTGTCGACAGCGGTGTTCCATCAACTTCTCTCGTAGGATAAATATTATCCAAAGGACCTTCATA
>VOSG01000640.1:0-11579 GCA_009761265.1 Halicephalobus sp. NKZ332 | reverse complement strand
CAAAATGATTGTAAAATCTCCAAAAGCATCACATCCAGTCACAATCAGTTTTACAACCCTACTGCTTTCCCTAGAGAGTGTTCCTCTCAATCATTCAATCACTTTTCTGTTATGAATATTTTCAGAATCTTTTTTTTCAAAATTTTCATTTCGTTTTCTTTATTTCCGATATAAACAACCAAAGGTCCCTTATCCAAACAGCGACCAAGTGCTTGTTCTTATTACTGTAATTAAAGGATTTAAACTCTTTGGTTTTTCTAGTTTGTTCTGACCTGTTTAGTCGCTCCTCAAGGACGAAAGTTGTCCCAGACTAAATTGAAATTTTATCCACTTTGGTCTCTGGAAAGTCTGGTTTCCTTTATTCTTCGAGAATCAAAGTTTGGTCAATGACCTCTGCTTTCGGTCTCTATAAAATTTTTAAATGAGAATTCCAAAAGTTCACAGTCGTTTAAAACAGAATTTCGAGGGTGTAAGAGTCGAATTTCTTGTTTGCTTTCCTGCAACGTCACAATTGACTTTTTCACAACAATCCTCTTTTTGGCATACTGTAGATTATAATTTCTCTGAATAGAGTTTTGATTACCGGAAAAATACAGTGAGGGGGCCTAGTCATGTACTTTCGTACTCTACCTCTAGCAATTTTCTCAAATTGGTTTTGAAAGTGGACAAGTCGTAAAATGAAAAACGTGATTAATAGTTTTAATTTTAATTAAATATCAAAATACCAATGACTTTCTAAGTTTGGATTTTTGGACTTTAAAACTGTTCTTTAATCCGTGAGTGGAAACAAGTACTTTTGAGAAATTCGTCAGTTTTCCGGAGTGAATTTGACAACTTTATGAAGTGGATATTAATTAATTTAAAGTTTAAAACAATCAAACTGTTTTTCAAATTTCCAGCAATCATTTTTCAAGTTTATTAAAGTTAATTCCCAAAAGCATTTTAATCAGAGTATATAATTTTCTTTAAATTAAAGATTGAAGCAAAAAACCCACTATCTGCATTTTTAGATAGTGACTAAAATTTCTCTTAATCACTATCCAAACAGCAGCTTCAATGAGAAATTTAATAGGAGCTACTTTCGAAAATCGCCCCTATTTTTAAGTATAAGGACAATTAAAGATTTCTTTTGAAAAATGAAGATTATCTTTTTTAAATGTTGTCGATAGCGAGGATAACTTCTCTCACGAAATCCCGAAGTAATACTTTGACTCATAGGCAGTGGAATGTGAAGAGTCATTTTCTTTGTAGTCTTTGAATTTTGTAGTTATTGGATTTTTTATATTGTAGTTATAACATTTCCTTATGCTAAATTTTGTAGTTTCTTATTTTTATATTATAGCTATTTTTATAAATAAACGATTGAAGGACTGGTCGTAGATTCGTTCAGGAAAGATCCGAAGGATTCTGAACATCAAATTTGAAACTTTAATCTTTGTTTATTTTTAAAAATAACTGGTTACTCCTTCGAATACTATCTGAGAAAAATTTAAAAACATTGATAGTGGCTGATTTTTTTAATATTCTCCGTCCCCTTGTTAAAGTTGGTAGTTCTATTTTTAATTTCACATGGACTTTAAAAGTAAAACCTGTCAGAAACAAAAGACCCAAAATACGTGTGTTTTTAATGTCAACATGTTTTTCTTCATGGATTCGACCTTTAATGACGTAGTCATCGTCCAGGGGAAAATAATGGAATGGACACTTTGTAGCTGACCAGGTGGTTGCCATTTCCATTCGTAACAAGACACAAAGTACATAAATTTCTTATTATTTTATGTCAAAAATAGAAAAACACAAAATGGATACCTCTGACGTGAGACTTTTCTGAAGAGGACATTTGTGACAGAAAAGTAGTTGGACAATGAAGGAAAAGGGTACTGTATAGGAGAGGTAGTAGTTGTAGAATGGATAGTGATCGAATGTGATGACCTCGAGCATTCCATAATCATTGTACATTCTTTAGGTGATCAGAGTAGCTTTAAAAGATATATCTAATAACGATCTGAAGAAGATATTCAGACTTTGTCGCTATCTAAAAACAGATAGACTAGAAGTTTTTATTCAAGTTGATGCTAGGTGCTATTTTTCTCGTTTAAGACAACTTTTCATAGTAGCTTTAATTGTTCTAATAAACCCTCTAGATAATATCTATTTTCTGAAGACGGAATTCGTCATCTAAAGTTTCACCTGGCGATTATCTTGTTCACAATATCCCCTCGCCGAGAGTACTGTAATTACATATTGCTTCTTTTTTGCTTTCAATTTTTCTATTTTCATGACTAAGAATACAGAACACATTTTAGTATTTTTTTACATTCTTTTGATTACAGATTATGAATAGGACAATTATACATCCGAGCTAAAGAATCCCCGTGGGTGTTACTACAGGTCCCCAATTACTTTTTATAAATCTCATCTTTAAGAAGTAAAGAAGGAACCTTACTACTATAGAAACTTGGAATTCAAAATTACACTAGTGTAAAAGTTCAAAATTAGCAATTATACTACTATAGAAATTTGGAATTAGGAATCTAAAATTATCTCATTGCAAAAATAAAAAAATATTTACGAAATCCTCTAAAATATCTTGGACATTTTAGAAAGAATTTGTCCCTTCTTGGTTTCAAAGCTTTCCATGTGATTTCAGAAGATTCTAGTTTAAAGAAATCAAGATAAATTTTGAGTATGAATGTCGTTAAATTCAATTCTTTGATGAAAAGTGATTGCTATCAACGTCGATCCTTTGGCGAAGTGCGGATTTTGTACAAATTGAGTGCTCAGTGAAACGCAGATAGATATCAACTATCACATTATATAAAATAAAAATCTCTGCGAGATCTTTCAAAACAAATTTTCGGAATCCCAGATCCAAAGCTTCATCGAGTTTCAGAAGATTTCGAAACTTTCGACACATTTTTTGTTGTTTAGGACTTTTATTTTCCTATAATCTTTCAAAAGACGCTGTTGACCAAAAAACCGAAAAAAGAAGAGTGCAAAGTACTCTAGTTTTTGATCCATATATGCTTTTTGGTCTTGCAGTGGAAAACAAACTTGCAAAATGTCTATTACAAATTTCATTAATTAATCATCGTTGTCCCCGAACAACAAAGAGACTTTGTGTTTTGAAATTTTACAAAATGACATCAAGTAGGATCAAATTTTTGACCAGCAAAGAATTTCAGATTTTTTGTTTTTTCGCCCCAGGGCCAGACGTAGGGGATCTAAACTTGTAAAAAAGTAACTTGAGCTTTTAGGTTATTGTAAAAGTCCAGGAGAGACTGGCACGATTGCAGAAGATCTCAGATTTCAGCTCATGTTCGAGAAAAACATCCAAATTTGTTTACTTTGGTGATTTTTTTAAGGACTACGTTTAAGGTTTAGAGTAATTCAAGGTCATAGGAAAATGACTCGGTAAACACTCGGAATCGGTTTATTCAGAAAATGGAAAAGCCAAAAGTGCAAGCAACATGCAGATTGTAGCTCATCAAAGTTCAGAAAAATAAAAATTCTTAGTTTTTAAAATAGGTTTAGCACAGTTCTTAGGTGGAATAAGAATTCTTCAAATTTTTCTAGAAGCTAAAAATTTATCAACTTCCTTAAGTGCCAGACAAAAGTAAACCATACAAGTTTGCAACTTGTTAATAGCATTACTTTTATTTCCACAACTACGATAACCAAAATACTCTGTATAATGTGGTTCTATTTTTGTTTCAGAAACAAGATGCAATAAATGAACTTTCGTATCGGAATCTAGGTGCATATCTTCATCTATGGTGTGATTGTACTTTTGGTCGTTCTCTGTCCTTGCTCTTTAGCATTTCCCGACCATAATTCAATCTCATATTAATCCAGGTGAGAACCCTAGATTGTAGTCTCACAGCGATTATCGTATTACATTCTTTTCCTTCCTTTATAGATGTGTTTTAAAATCCACCCGCCATAATTTTCTCTAATCTCTTTACTTGTTTAAGAGAATAACGGTCTTCTTCCGGATAAATCAAGATAAAAAAGATCTATCATTCTGTAGTCGAAGCAATTAGAAAGATTAGGAAATTAAAAAAGAGCCTTAAAGACCTAAATTGAAAATGAAAATAAAAAATTAGATTAAAAGTAAAAAACTAAGAAATTTGAAATTAAAAAATAACAGCTTATTATTTATTCAACTCTGAGGGATTGGTCATCGCTTTTTTGGTCATAGTAATAATGATATTATTGGCCAAAAGGTTTCGCAGAAGTTAGGAATAAATAATTTCCGATGTTTTCCACGGGGTTAGTCAAGTATGGAACCCCCGCACGGATTTTCAGATTTTTTGTGGTTCTGTTCATACATTAAATGTCAATGTTTACTTCCTGTAAATATCAATATACACTCTCGAATGAAATGCGGAAATGTAAAGAAAAGGCAAAAATCATGAAAAGTTAATTCCTGTTTAAAATCTAAGATTTCAAAATCTTTTGGAAGTTTAAAATTATTTTAAAAAGCGAGAACAAAGATTTATGGAAGGTCATGGATTGTAAAAATTCCTTTTGAGACAGTCTTCTAACAATGACAAATAGTGATTTTTACAATGGCGTCATAGTTGGAATTTGTTCACACTTTGTCAAAGTCAACTTTGACATTTGTTCACATTTCACCAGTCAACTTTAACTTTAATTCGTATTTCACCGAAACTCAAGTTTGATTTTCCTCAGCAATTATTCCTCGGAATTCAGTTGAAATTTCTGAAATTCTAAAAGCCCCTCAGACTTTAAAAATCCATGTCAAGAAAGGTTTCATAGCATTGTTTTATTTTTTACAATAGTACAATTGTTCATGCGTAAATGATTTATAAATAACTTTTCAAGTTGAAAGGTCAACAAGGTCCACAAATCTTCTTACACGTTTTTTGGTGTTATGATGGTGTGAGAAACCACGCTTGTCTAAAATCATCCTCGGCTTTTCAAATTTTGCGTCAACTTAAATCCTGTCAGCTATTTTAATTTACCGACATCAACATCAGAATTAGAAATAACACTCGAGAATTAGTCATTCAAGTTTAATCACGAAATTAATTTTGAATTTAAAGTGGACAAGCTGTGTTTTGTGCACTTATCAGGAATCACAAATTACTGAAATTCCTTCGAGGATCCTGGGATTTTCAAAGAATCAGGAAAACCTTTTGGACAATTCTAGAATCAACTAAACATTTTTAGAATCAAGAATCCTGGAATTATATTAAAGACTTTAAAAATTCGTATTAAGACGACTTAGCAAGTTTTCTCCCATCTTTATAATATAATTTTGAGACATGTATTTAATGCTCAAAATCTTAGAAATATATAGAAAAGTTTAAAAAACCCATGTTAAGGTAATTTCATAAAAACTTTGTTTTCATCTTTTATAATAGCATAACGTTTACCGTCTCATAAAGTTGTATTACCAGAATCGTGAGGTTGACGAAGTCATAATTTATATGACCAAATAAGATTTATTTTTATTGCATTTGACAAACTTTTTAATCGGAAAAATTTATTTAGCAATTAGTCCAATATGTCAGAAATTCCAATTCCTTATTTGCATTATGAAAACAATTCTAAATTTATGAGCTTTTATTTCTTACGTCTTTATTTTTTTTACATTCCCGAAAACAGATATAGAATTAAACAGAAAACTACGGTATTAGTTTTGGTTATTTATACCCTTGTAATTACTGCCTACGCCGAAGGATTCTGTTTTTTGCACCTTGAACCTTTAAAAAAGGAAAACAGATGAAAACACAATATTTTGTTTTCATAACTCCTTGTTTTTGATTTAGTTGTTTGTATTTTTCTTTGTTTAGATTATTTCCCTGATTATTTATAGGGAAGGACAAATGATGAAATTATGTCGTCAGCATTTCGATAAAAAATTAATTTATGAAAAAATTAATCATCTGTATGCTGGTGGTGATTTATTTTTGGAAATAATTTTCGCATTACGAAAACAATTTGGAAAACTATTCTCCATGTGAAGACCATTCGGCATTACGATATAAATGGCAATTGGTCTTGACAAAGTATCATGTTGTGGAAAATAATTTGATCATAATTACACTCAGGGAAACATCATGTATAAGTAATAATTTTATCATGACCATTTAGCGAAATGTTCATTGTGCAAAGAACACTGAGCAGTATGGTATAAATAGTAATTGGTCTTGACGAGGTACCACGTTATGAAAAATAACTTTATTATAACTTTCTTCGAAGAAATGGTATCTCATAGAAAGAACAACTCCACCATGGCTATTTGGCAACATTTTCTTCACACGAAAAACATTTGACATTATGTCATCAACATCGAGCAGAATTGGCAATGTTTCCTTATACAAAGGTATTTATTACAACAATGTTTGGCTGAGTGTTATCTGATGTAAAAATAGTATTTTATGCTTTGCTTAGGGATGTGTTCTTCATGTGCAAAATATCTGATGTTTTATTATCAACGGCAATTAGTTTTGACAACGTGGTTCCTGCGTGTAAATTCTCTTTTGAAATCATGTTTGGTGAAGCATCCCTAATACCCAAGATCTTTGGCCATGCGTCCATAACGTCAACTATGAATATGTTTGTACTATTAGTCACTCCTTACTCATTTATTTGTTTCCAAGATGTGAAACACTAAAGTAATAATCCTCCCAGTCCGTGTTTTTCCGGAAACAATAAAAACTCATTTTTCAGGAAAATCAAACACACGATCATAGGAAGATCTTTTTGCAGGTTATCAGTGCTCACACAAAGACCAAAGCAGAAAGTATACAATTATCATTTTATTTTTTGTGGAATTTTTTTTGTTGTCTGCATATGGCTGTTTTAGGACCATCAAAACACAATGATGCAGAACTCTTATCAGAAAAGAAGCTTAAGGACCAAGATGAATCTGAACATCACCGGCGAATACTTTGTGACTAGAAACTCCTGGACCTTTGTGTCGGGGGTATTCCTAGTAGTATGAACTTGTTGTATGATAAAGCTTTTAAACGAACCTTGCAGAAATCCATATCAAGATTATTTCGAAATCACTATTTTTATAGTGTAGCTATATTAATGCGATTAGAAACTCCCAGGACCTAAATAAAAGTTCCAGAAAGAATATCTGGAACTGAAATTTCTAAAAGTTTCTGAAAGACTCTAGAACTTCGTGTTGAGATAGTTCCAAAAAATGTTTCCCATTTCCCAATAGTACGACTACTTAAATGACTCATAAACTTGACTTTTATACGAAAAATGAGTTATTAGTCACATATTTATAAATGTGGATTTTAACAACTGCTGAATTACTGTAGTTTCAGAATAAGATTCTTCCGTACCTTGAGGCGGAGTCTGAGTCACGGAGGGCAAAAGAGTAAAAAGATAGAGGTCGCTTGAATAAGAACACAATTACAAACATACCAGTAAATCCCGCCTCTATTTTGGCCTCCGGCATCAAGCCACAAATTCCCTCTCACTGACCCATGGGCGGTCCTCGAGAAACGTATAAAAGTGGGAAAGCTGGCCGATAACAGGTCTTGGAAACTCGGAATCATGATTGCCAGCATATTTGTGTTCTCTGTTTTGACTTTCGTCAAAGGCACAGAGGTCAAAGGGCCGTTTACAGTAGACTTTCAGAACTGGCTACAAAGGTGGGTTGGGGCAACAGGATTGATAAATAAGATAACTTTTTCGATGGGATGATTCAGTGATATGATCCTGGACCAAAGACCGAAAGTTAGATATTCCGTCTTTTCTCGAGAAAAACTCTAAGTGCTTTTTTCAGTGCCGGATACGCCGATTATAACTTCCCTTCTCTCCATCTGGGCAATGCAGCCAGTTTTGGAGGAAGAACAAGCTCAGATCAAAAGATCGAGAAAGAGCCCGTCATCTTTATCCATGGGAATTCCGATGGAGCCTTGGATGAGGGAACTCTCTACAACTCCGGATGGACTGCCTCTATCGAACACTTCATGATCAATGGATATACCTCCGCGGAACTATACGCTCTCACATGGGGAGACAGGGACCTCAGCCAGTCCTACTCCAGAGTCCACTCCTGCGTGACTCTGAAGAGAGTGAGGAGGTTCATCGACGCTGTCTTGGCGTACACAAACACCACGAAAGTCGACATCATCGCTCACTCCATGGGAGTTACTGTGGCTAGAATGGCCATCGCAGGGGGAGACTGGTGGGACCAGATCGAAAGCTGTTATCTAGGGACCCCAATAAACGGGAGGATCCAATCCTTCTTGGGAATCGCCGGAGCCAACTACGGCATGTGCGCCTGTATAGGAGAAGCCGCAAATGCTTTCAAAGCATGTGGAAAAAGTGTAAGTTTTCATTGCAAGAGTATCTCATGTCCTTTGCAAAGAAACTTCAAGATTAATTCTTAATTTCTGATTTTTTCAGATCGGATTCTACGCTGGTGACTCTTGCCAAAAAGTCCCGAAGTCCCCCTTGAGTAAATCGAAGTCGAATTTTACCTGCTCAGACACTCCCGAAAACGCAGATTGCAAAGTCGAATATGCCTCCAATTTGATGAATTTAAATGACAAACATCCCAAACCCGCGGAAAGAGTGTACTCTTTCTGGTCCGATGAAGATGAGATCATCGGGAACAACAACGTCTGGGGAAGACGAACCAGCGAAATCCCTGGATCAGACGAGCACATGATCTTCCCGACGCTGAAACATCACGAATTGAAAATTAATACTGCCAAATCACAACACGACTTTGTGAATAGGGTTTAGATGCGCATTGAATCTATTTATTTGTCACTTTCTTTCAGTTCAAATCCCAAAAGTTCTCGTTGTTTACTACGAGTCTCTCGTTGTCTGTATGTTGATGTTAAAATAATAAAAACTTCATATCGACACAAACAAGAAAGATGGAAATACAAAGTTGTGAAATAAATCAAAACAAGAAAGCCTAGTTTTCACAACACAAGAAACATATCACGTAAACAAGAAAAGCTTGAATTCCCACGGCTAATTTTAATTTTCAAAATAAATCCAATATTCTAGCAATGATTAAGTGAATTAATTGTTAAAGTTTTAATGAAAACATCCATAAGCCTGAAGTTTAGCGGTATCCCAGTTATCCGGTTGTGGTTTGCTCATGTCTTTCCAGTAAATAAACTGGTCTGTGTATTCTGTTAATTTGGATTCATTCACATTCAGACCCATCAACACAAAAGTTAGGTTGAATCCCATTTGAGTTAGACTTTCTACAACATCATGAGCACCCTCATAGTTGTCAGGTGAAGTCGTGTTAGAGATAAAAACAAGACAACTATAAGGAGATTCTGGTCGTATAGATTCATTACTATTGCTTTCTAGAATCCAATTCAGTGTGTCATTCAAGTTGTATCTATCAGTAGTTTGAAGACTAGCCGACAGATCAGTCTGAATTTGAGAAATTGACTCTACACTATTCTACGGAATTTGTCCTTCAGGACTCCCTGGATATATTAACTGAATTTGGTCAGGATGATTCATACTTCCAATAGCATCAGATATTAAATTGATTTTTATTTCCTATAGTTGGAGGCAGTTTTTGGCATATAGAAGAATTGTATTTCCGACAATGATTAGAATAGATTGTGTTAAAATAACTGTTGACCTTGCAGTTATTGTTGTGGTAGTTCCAAATATTGCTGGAAAAACTGATTTCAGTTCTGCGAAATGAATGTGTACTTTCTTAGAGGAATTTGCAACCCTCAGAAATAGCTATACGTTGATGCTGTGTTGAAAATACTATGTTGATAGCATTTTAGCCATCTACTTTAAATAAACTTATTCATAAATATACGAGAAATTTTAAATCCTATGGATATGCTTATAGATTAAACTTGTACAAAAGTTCTGATATAAAGAGTAGGTTAATTTATAGTCCAACTTTATTACCTCGTCTAAGATCAGTTGTTGAACAAATTCGTTGTCCATCCGAATTGCACGGTATCAAAAAGCGACTAATATTATCTAATAGAACTCGGCTCGCTCAAAACTAAACTACAGAAGAAGGGGGAGGTGATCATTGGGTCGGTCGTCTTCAGGAATGCTCTCAACAGAGGTTGCAGGATCTTCCGCAATACTGTCTTTTTTGGTCTGATGTGTAGAAGGTGCTGGTGCAGAAGCCATTTCTCACCCAGCTGGAACAAGAAGGATCTGTATCAGTACACGAAACACTTGGAGATCCAATGCCTCCAGTGTTTCCATTTGTTCCACCGCAAGTGGCACAGCATTGTTGCTGCATCAAGGTTCTGTAGGTAGGATCGGTACAGAGATTGGCATTCTGAGCACAATTTGGAGCTATGTTGGTGCAGCTACTGTTGGAGCCACCTGATGTGGTACAATAATCACATGTGCGAGCACATTTGGTTCTCATCTAAAGGTGGAGATTCATTAGAATAAATAGTTAAAATACTTACGTAATCGATCCAGTCTACATTCTTGCAAAGTGATGTCATCGTATTACATCCAGAGTTGGCGTCGCTACACGCTCCACTACCGCAAAGTCCACAAGTTTTAGGGCAATCTAGAAAGAGTTGATTAGATTCAATTATTAAAAAAAGCACTTACATTGTGACATGATAGTAGTCCAATTGGCATCCTTGCACTTTCCATTGTTGAGCACACAATCGATAGGAGAGTTAGTATCATCATCACAATTGAATTGGGGAGCTTGGCAACACAATGCACATGTCTGGGCACCTATTAATGTATAGATAGATCGTTAATGACTCTTATATACTTACATTGGAGAGCGATATTTTGCAAGGTAGGAGAATTGCACAAGGGTGAACGTACAAAGGGGTAGTCTGTTGCGGTTGTAGTACCAGTGCCTGGTCGAGTGCAAGTAACAGATACTCCATTAATAGTCGATGCTGTAGTGGGACAAGGGAATAGGTTTTGGCAGTCTGAGTCAGAGAGTTGATTGGAACACTGTGTAGCTAGCGGTGTCAAGGTACCATTATCAAAATTACAGCCGGGAATGAGTACGCATGGTACTGTTGCTGTGCCTGTTGTGTCAGGTGGACAATAAGAAGTTCCAGCTACAAGTAAGACAACACAAGACAAGAGGACGATGAAGACCTTTCCAAACATATCGAGATTATTCCCGATCCCAAATGATGCCTTTCCTAGATTTCGGTTCTCTATTTATACTAAATTCCGCCATTGTCTCAGATGAATTCAGACCACGCCTATAATATTCTGAATCCGTAAAAATGGCATAAGAAATCTTTTTATATTTGAACAGCAGCAAGAATTCTTTCAGACTGTTTCGAACAAAGTACCGAAAATATTTTCTCTATTTGCCCCGCCTAAAATCCGCTTGGCTACGGTAGATGCGGATCTTTCATTTTTCGAAAAATTCTCTTCGTTTATGAATTTCGTTTGTAATAGTTGCTGCAGGAAATACCTATAAAACTTCATTTTAGGAAGGAATCTGTGATAAGAAGAAAGTAAGTTGTTTAAATTTGTAGTTTGAAACTTAAACAATCTTTGTTAAAATGTTTCAAGTTCCTTAACCGATATTTAAACATATATTTTATTTTCATGCTGATATATTCATATCTCTATAT
>VOSG01000637.1:3317-15533 GCA_009761265.1 Halicephalobus sp. NKZ332 | reverse complement strand
TCGAAAAATTAATCTTTAAATATTGAAACAACTCCACATTATCAATTATGGTTTATTTACATTTAGTTTTATAACCAAAAACAATAAATATTTTCCTTCACGACACAGTAAACCTCGTCAAATTCTTTGCAGCAATGCCAAACGACCAGATTCTCATCGAAAAATATTAATATGAACCGGCAAAAATTAAAACTGAAGAACCCAATTTCTAGAAGCACCTTCAAGCCAATCTGCACACCTCCCTCAGATGGAGACAAGTCGGCAACGTCAGATTCTCCAAGGGGAATTCGGAATAAACGAAAGGATTAACATTGAAGGGTTCCAGGAAGGACCCAGGGACGATGACTCTGTCCTTCAAAGTTTGGACATCCTTTCCTTCATCCAGAAGCCTTTGGACAAGCTTAACTTCCACTTTGTCGATGAACTCCTTGCTTATAGCGTCCTCTTCGAATCCTTCTGTCGGAGTGTATCGAATGAGGATATTGACTACTTGTTTCGGTAGCAATAATGATGTCATTTCTCCACAAAGAGTGTCTATGTTAGCTTCGTCCTTCCTTGATTGGAGCAAGTGACAAGCTTGGACAAGAGGTTCCAACACCGGCCTGAGTTCTCCGAAGCCGTGCTTGAACAACCAATTCTGCACTTCTGATACATTATGTCTGGAAGAGAATCGCAATTTATGTATATTTAAACTATTTCAAACTCACTTTATCTGGATTGCCTTCTCGAATCTACATAGATCTTTTCTGTAAACAAGGTTATTCATTGCCCTCGAACAAATCCAGTAGGTGATCTGCCAGAAAGTCTGTCCAAGAAGTACTCTATCAGCTCCGTATGTTTTCAGTTTCTCATAAATCATACTCAACTAAATAAATTTGATTACAAAACAAAAATATGTTTAAGGACTCACGAAAGAAAGAAGATCATCCAGAGCATGCTGAGAAGTGTCTTTCGATGGTTGTCTCGTTAATCCACTATGAGCCATTCCGCTACTACTCAAACACTGACTCGAATCATGTTGAAGTACAGCAGCTAGGATTTTCTTTGACAAAACCTCCGTATCTATCGTCTTCTTCATGAATGCTTCATAGAAAACTTGGATTCTCAGTTGCAGTTGATGTCGAATCGGTTCCAGGTTGAAACTCGTGATTTTCTGGGAATTTTGTTTTTCTGTGTTCTGCTCCGACCATTCCGCACTCTCTTCACCACTGTACTGTCTCAAGAGATTCAGAAGTCTCCAGGAGTTCACTAGCCAGAGAGCAAGGATGTCAGAGTCTGCCGAGTTCTGTAAAAATTTAATATAATTTACTTATTCATCCATAAAAGAAATTTAATAAACTTGTTTTTCTATATATCGAAAATACCTAAACTTAATTTGTCATATAAAACTCACCGCCATTTCCTTCAACAAGGTGTGTGCTGATCCGAACAATCCAGTGATGGCGATTTCGTCGTTTTCCCTGTCATAGTATCTGAATCCAGCCAACATCAAATAAGCAGGAAGACATGACGTCAACTGTCTCGCTACTCTAGGCTTCAAATCGTAAATCAAAATCCTCGTGAATTCCGGGACATTGAAGATTTGCAATATTCCATTATGGACAAGAGGATTTCTATGAAGCGAAGTCAAGTGAATCGTCGAATTTCCATCTGGATTAGTCGAAGTGTTAGGATTATCGAGACCGGCATATCCTCGAAGTTGGGCCCGAAGTTCACTTAATTCGTCCGATTGTCTGTTTGCTTTTTGTTGAAGCAGCTAAAAGAGTTAATATTAGAAAACCAAAGTTAAATTTAGTTCAAGAGTTAATATCAAAATTAGAAAGTCAAGATTATTTCCTGCTATTCATCTACAGTAACATTTATATTTTTAATACTTTGGCAAATAGGAAAACCTGTATCAAAACAACTTCTATACTTTTACAGTGATCCCTTTCTTTGAAACTATTCTAAAAATAATACTCTTTGGCACATAGAAAAACCTGAATTAAAACAACTTTTCTCACAGTAATCTTTTTCAAACTACTGCAAAAAATAATTTCTTCAGAACACGGAGAAAATAAAACAAATCCTATTTCTACAGTAATCTTTGCTTTTTAAGATTACCATAAAAACTAAATCTCTTAACAAACAAGCTTTCACCAAAATATTTCCTACTTCTACAGCAGTACTTTTAATAACTGTAAAAAGTTCTAGTAATTATGCAAGACCAACCACACAACAAAAAAGGAGAAAATGGGAATAGGGATATCTTCGAAAATAAATTTAAAGTAATTAAATAGGGTTTTTAAGGAACTAAAGGAAGAACGGGATACAGTAGGGGAGTCAAAAGGAACACAAATCTGTACCATATTATCGCAGAAGACTTTGGCCTGGATTCCTGAGGCAGAAGTTCCATTTTCGTCATTATTTACCTGAAAGTTTTCAATTGACAAATAAACAAAGCAAAGATAATTTTTACATCTTGAATACCATCGTCCAAATAAATTTCATCATCATCATCTATAGGAAATGTTAACTGATAAAAATCCTGTTTTTGAGGAGTTTGAACAACTCCCGAACTTGTCGTTGAATAAAAACCGTCGTCAATATCCAGTCCAATATCCGTTTCAAGTTCGGCCATTTTTTCTGGATAAACAAATTTAATAATGCCAATATAAAAATCGAAAAAGTCTCAAAATTTCCTCGACACGAATTTTCATCAATTTCGAAAGATTCTAATTAAAAAAATTTAAATTACTAAAAAATAAAATAAATTCAAGGATACAATAAACCCCAGAGATTTTAAAAACAATAAATTTGGAACGGATGTTCCCGCTCGGGATAGGGAAGATGATTCTGACAAATGTTTACAATAATTTTATTGTCTCCATTCGGCTGAGACAACAGTTCAAATCCATATCTCCGAGGATTTCGAAAGAGGAAAAGGGATGCATGTCAAGTGACATTCTATAATTTTCGAGGGAACAATAATAAACCCAAATTTCCTAATTTCTACGATCAATCTATTTTTAAAATTAACAAAATTCCAATTTCCAAAAATTCGAAAGTTGTCAAACTTCATCTATTTCAAAATAATTTTAATAGGTCCATTTCGTAACCCAGGTGGACTTAATTCAGACATTCCCATCTCAAAAATTATATAACTGCGACTACAGAGCCAAAACAACCTCGGTCAATATGAATCAAGTCTGGTTTTCCTCTCACCTGAGCGGTTGCCAACAACGAAAATTGGAAGGCGAGGTGGCACACGGATGGACAGGAAGCTTTGAGGCCCTTATTTGCAAATTTGAACACCCCGGAGTCGTCATTTTTACTCTTGAGATCCTTAAAACTTAGACACCCCCAGCGTCCTCATTGTTCTTAAAATTAAAAAAAGCACAAAATTCATAGCTTCTACATTTCTGCTTTAATCAAAAAAGTTCAATTATCTCATAATCTTTGTATTTTTAGAGATTTTTAAAAGCTACCATCCTATAATCTTTATATTTTTCTCTTTTGAGACTCGAAAGACTCAAACATTTTATAGCCTTTATATTTCTCAAGATTATAAAAACTTAAACTCCTTAATGTCTTAAGGTTCTTACAAAAATTCAAACATCTTAAATTCGTCACTTTTCAGGATTTTTAACAAACAAAGCCATTTTCAAAAAATTTATTTTTAAACAAAACAATCGGTTTCGTTTTTTTCGGACCTCAGCAAAAATTCTCTAAACCAAAAAAGAGAAAATGAGGAAAATTATTGAAAAAAGATAAATAAATGGAGTCAAGTTATTTGCACAAGTCAGAAATTCCCACCCAAAGTAGAAACAATAAAATTCACACATTCAAAATATCGAGCGTGGTCTTATCAGTAAAGCCTCCAATTAGATACAAGAAAAATCTAGGAATTTTTTTCCTTAGGAAAAATCGTTAACAACTTTTAAGTTTACAAAAGATCTAAAATGAAGCTAGTTTTTCTTGTTCGTCGTTATTTGACACTCTGTATTGATTCACTTTTAGAAAAATCAGGATGACTCTCCTTCTGCAGTTAAAAAATTTTTGTCAACGAACATCGTTGAGTCATTTCCGGAAGACTAGGGAGAAACCCAAAATTAGAAATCGACATCAACATTAATTTGATCTTAAAAATACTGAAATATAAATTTAAAGACATTTTCACGGAGTCTAGAGACTCTCAATTCACAGAGTTCCGAAATTCTTTACTCGAATGTCCCACTACAATAAAAAAATCACTGTAAACTATACAATGGAGCATAATTTAAAGTTTTACCGAAACTCAAAATCTAAATCTGACCAAACCTCAGAAAACTCAAAAATCCAACAAGGGATTTCGGAAGAACAAAAATGGGACCTGTTTGCGCTCAATTTTTCCACGCACTCTATAGATTCATATTGCTGACACAACTGCGGCGATTTGATCGATGAAATTTTAGCAAAGGGGATTTCAGAACCCTCTAGTAAGGTATGAACGACAAACTAAATTTGGACAGCTCAAATCAAGTGAGTCTTGTCAACTCAATTTGCACGCTAAAACCAGGAAATAAAAATAGTAAAGGCCTTAGATCTGCTTCAGCGAAAAAGGCAGTCTATTAAAAATACAAGAATTATTCAACGCAATTTGAAAACTAAAAAACCAGGAATTTTTTAAACAAATTAAAAATAGAAAGACTAATTTTAAAAAGTGTAAACTTTTGCAAGTTTTTGATCAATAGGAGCGGAAAATAGCATTAATCTTTTTCAAAAAACTTTATCCGTCTGGATTTGAACCAGATAAATGACGACGTGCTCTGATTCTCCGGTAATCAATCAAAATAAATTAGCGTTGGTTTTTACGCCATTGGACGATGGTACTCGTATCAATGTCAACATCAATATTAATGTCAACAGGGATACTCAAAATTTAATATCAAAAAAGAAACTCACCACTTTCAACTGAGCAATATGAGCCTCAAGTTCCGCAATTTGGTTATCTTTGGAGTTCAGTCTTTCCACCAAGTACCTGTTCTCGTTATTTAATTTCCTAACAAGTCTGTCTTTCTCCAACTGGTCATCGAGGTATTCCATCGCCTTGGGAGATCCACTGGAGACACTTCCGTCGTCACTGGTCGTTGTCGAGACATAGGCACTATCCGTCTCGGGAGCCGGAGACAAGTTCAAAGTCTTCCTTTCGTAGATATACGACATCATCGATCTCAGTTCCGAGTTTTCGTGACGAAGATTGTCTAGATTCTCGTTCATGTTTTCTATATACTCTTTCACATCCTCGTTGGAATGAGCTTGGGTAATATTTACCATATCTCTTCTCAGTTTCGCAACTTCCATTTCCATTTCTTGGATTCTGCTTCTTTCCTGTGATGACAGCGATGTTATCATCCTAGCTGCAGTATCATTCTTCAAGAATATCAACTCATTCGTCAACGTTTCTATCTTTCTTTCGTTATTTCTCTGTCTGTTCCTCAATTCCGAAATTTCACTCTGTTGTTTCAAGATCAAATTTGTCTCCGCCGATGATATTGTTCCACTTCCATCCGAGGACGCAGATCTCGTACTTGCCCGATCTCCACCTCGAGTGAAATCCGAAACAAGTAAATTGGCATTTTCCAGAAGTTGCTTTCTCATTTCATCTTTCTCCGATTCTGCTCTTTTAACTTTTTCTTTTTCCATAAGGAGTTGAGATTCCATATTCCTATTCTTCGAATCCAAATCATCGACCACACTTTTCAGTTTTTCAAGTTCTTTTAGCTCTTCTTCTTCCAACTTTTCGATTTTCTTGTTGAGACCTTGGTTTGCTGTAGTCAAATCCATCAGTTCCTTCTCCAAGTTACTTTTCACTTCAACCTCAAAATTAAGTTTTTCCTCAAGATCAGCGATTTTGACATCTTGAGAAAGCTTAATTCCTTTGATTTTTATCAATTCCTCTCTTTCGATCATCAGTTTTCCCAATTCAGCTTTCATCAAGTCGAAAGAAGTACATTTTTCCGAAAGCACATTCCTCTCGGACACAACAGAATCCAATTTCCCTTGCATTTCGATAATCTTCTTCTCGAGACTTTGGTGCTTGTTCTCCCAGAAAAGTACTGTAGTTCTTTCGGCTTTGAGTTTCTTGAGTTTTCTTTTCGCCAAAAACCTTCTGACGTAAGATTGGACTTTGATGATCTTCCTGATCCTCTTGATCTGTTCCCTTCTAACGAGATATCCTCTAAAGTATCTCTGGATCGTGACAGCGGATTTCTCATACTTCTCTTTGAGGACTCTCCTTCTGACTTCCCTGGCTTTGAAAGCAGCTTGGATGGATATAATCGCGTTTCTGATCTGTTCATATTTCTTCCTTTCAACGAATCCACGGAATCTCGATTGAATACATATCGCTGCTCTCTCCATCTGCATATACTTGATTCTTCTGAAAGCAAGGAAAGCTTTCGTCGATGCTTGAATAATTCTGATAGATTCCATCATCTTCTTGTACTTTCTTCTTGCAACGAATCCTCTCCATGTTGTCTGAATCTTCAACGCCGATGTCGATAATACATCTTGTCGGATTTTTTCCAGTCTCGCAACTTGTCCAACCCTGAAGAACATCTTTGTTTTTCCCAGGGCGAATTTATCTTTCTCGAGCCATTTTTCGCATGAAAGTTTCGCAAAATCTTTCGGCTTATTCTTCCACAATGCCTTTCCTTCCGGATACAGCACTCTATATCTGCTTCCAAATTCCTTATAATCCCATCTCGAAGGATATCCTGCTGCCGATATCCTCACAGTTTCCAGGACACCGCACGCTCTCAGTTGCTGAATTGCTCTTTTCGGTTCAAAATAAAACCTTTCTTTCTCATCGTTCGGTTTTATACATCTCACATAATGTGGTCTTGTCGACGACAGTACTGTAATCAATTCACTCAGACTATCTCTAAATTGACATGCAACCGTCTTTTTTCTTTTCGCTCCTGTGGAACTCGAAGCCAAAACATCTTTGATGATTTCCTTCAAAAATCCGAACTTTGTTCTTCCAAAAACTCCCAAGAGCTGTTCATTTACGGTGTCCTTGTTCTTTTCCAGAAATCCATCTATCTTGTAAGAGACATCAGCCGCAAAATGTTTCACGACGAAACTCGGATCTCTAATTTTCGGCATTTGGAGATGTGGTGCCTTTTTCAATTTCGGGCAATTCGACATTTGAGAAAGCCAATCCGCATCTGATCCACGACCCATTTTGCATTGTTCATCAAGATAGTCTATTATCCCGGGCCTTGCTTCGATGAGATCGATACAAGGTTGATTGTCGTAGAACTCTATTCTAACCCAGGAAATTTCTTCTCTTTCGTATTCTTGTTGTTCGAGTTTAAAGACGTGCTGAAAAAAACGGATTTTAGAAGTTATTTCGAAATAAACTTTTAGAATTTCTTAGGAACTAAATTTATAACTTCGGACAATTCTAGGACTCCAGAGTCATAAAATACTTTCGACCAAGATCTTCCACTAAAACGCACCTGATTGAACTGCTGCTGCAATTTCTCGTTAGCATAGTTGATGCAGAATTGTTCGAAACTGTTAATTTCGAATGTTTCAAATCCATAGATATCCAGGACACCGATGAACCTCGACATTGCTTGAGATCTTCTGGATCTGGTGTTATGTTGGTCCAGGTTTTCATTAACTTTCTCCACAATCCAGTTGAAGAGACATGCATAAATCATCTTTGCCAAGGCGTCTCGATTTGCACAAGCATCTTGAACATTCAGAGTTTTCCTTACAGTTTCCGTCCCTGCCTTGATTTCTCTCGCTGTAAGCCATGTTTTCAAAGAACTGGCATCAACGTTGAAGACAGAATCAGCGCAGAGTTTCGTTATCCAGGAATTTGAGGATTTCTGGAAAATTTTCATTAACAAAAATTGGTATTCTTTCTCATTTCACTAAGAATAAACCCACTCACCTCTACCATAGAATCATCTGCATTTCCTCCCTCAAAGTTCACATTTCCGAGAATCAGAATCCCTGCTAGAATTCTGAATATCTCCTTTTGTCTCTCAATATCAATTTTCAACAAATCAAAAGATGAAACAAGTTCGTCGAAATCTTTCTTATCATCTACCCCATCGATGAAAGGATCTTGTCCTTGGCTGGTATAGTAGTAGTTATCCGCATCCTGGAGATCCAATCCAGACAGCAAACTGTGTTTTTTCGCTGCACAGATTTGGTAAAAAACGTGGTAATTCCTCTCGTTCCTCGATTGAAACACTACTCTCGACTTTTCCAAGAGATAAGTCTTCATCTCAGCTCCGGATATTGTGTAGTCTTCAGCGAAATTGATCTGGATGAACTTCCCGAATCTCGAAGAGTTGTCGTTTCTTATTGTTTTCGCGTTTCCGATAGACTCCATGATGGGGTTGGAGGCCAGGACTCGGCTTTCGATAGAGGCACTGCCGTCGGAGCGGGATTTGCGAGATCCAGCGACACTTGCAAGGTATCTAAAAAGCATGATAATAGTATTTTTAAATAAATATAAGTGACAGAAAATATCTTAAAAATTGAAAGAAACTTACTTCATGACGAATTTGGCAGAAATAGTTTTTCCAGCACCTGGAATTATTTTTTAGAACAAATTCATGTATATTAGTTATAGTCTGTATTTTACCTGATTCTCCACTAACGATGATGGATTGATTTTTCTCATACTCTCTCATATCGTAGTAAGCTTCAGCAGAAATGGCATAAATATGAGGATCCAATTCACTTTTGCCTTGGGCTCCAGCATTGCCGTAGATGCTAATGACGTCATCACTGTAGATCTGAGAACAATCGGCGTACGGATTAATAGCAACGAGTACAATTCCACAATAAGTGTAAATTGATTCTTTTTCTTCAAATCTATACCGTAGATTGTGGAGAACAGCTGGCTCATGTAAGTAGGATAAACTTGTCAGATCGTCCTTTCCGATCAAGATATCCGGATTAGCCAAAAAAGGAAGAGCATCAGGAACAACTTTTTCTTCAATAACTTCGTCATCTATTTCTTTCCTTAGTTTAATACTTCTCGATGAAAATGTCACGTCTTCGAGCAACTCAGCTTTGATCCAGACATGTTCGGGGTCTCTCAACCAGACCTTGGTTCCTTTTTTGTAGTTTTCCAGAGGGTAAGAGTCCCCTCTTCCCAATGTTGTTGCCATCTCTAAGTTGGCCTCATTCGGTTAGAATATTAAGTCTGAAATTGCATGTAAAGTACATTCCAAAAACCGAAAATTTACACAAAGCACGTTACAATCGAAAATCAAATATAAATTCAAAACGACTTGAGATATAGTATATATGGAAAAAACGAGAAAAATCGGTGATTTCACAAGGTTTAAAGATAAAAAATGTCTAAATATAAAAAACTCAATTTTCCATAAAAAGGAAGTTCAAAAAAGCTGACAATTTTATACGGAAAAAAAGTTTGCAAGATTTTTAGCCGCGGAAAAAACTACAAGAGATTAGTCATTGTCCAGTTACGAAATTTTCAAATTCCTGGATCGTGGCGAAAGAAAAAGTCGGGAAAGTCAAGTTTGCAATTGAGCTTGAAAGAAAGTAGAAGATTATGAATAGCTAGAAATCCATATAAACAAGAGGATCGATAGAATACTTGAAGAAAAAAACGAATTTCATAAAATAAAAACCGGTGTAAAAAAATCAATTTCCGGATTGGATGGGAAGCATAAAATAATGTGGTAGTGGTCAGTGGATAAAGTGATACAAATCTAAAATCAATAAAAAAAGTTTTTGAGAAGAAATAAAAAATAAAACATAGAAACAAAAATATTTTTGGATTGAATGGTTAAAACAGGCTAGACGCTTCTGATTTAATAGTCAGATAATAAAGCATTATGTATTCGAAATTAAAAACTGTAGAAAAACAGCTAAAGATTTGTATTGAAAAAGAAAACTAATAAGTTATTCCAAAAAATACTTTTCAAAAAATACATATTTTAAACAACCAGGGCGAGTCAAAAAATCACTAGAAAACCAGGACGAGTGAAAAAGTAAATTTTAAAAAATTAGAGCGAGTAGAAAGAAACCTCAAGATCGAATAGTAAAAACTAGATCAAACTTTTCTATTGGCTGGTCGAGAGATTGTGCAATTATGAAACATCAAAATTAACTAGTAGTTTTAGATGCTAGTGAAAAGACATGGCTGACTGTTATTCAAAAAGTAAAAAACCTTCCATACAAAGTATTTTCCGTGGAATTTTACTTTATCGATTTTTTCTGTTTTATTTTTGACCATTAATGATAAGCATTAAAAAAATGACGAAAGCTAAGCAAAGAACTGATTGACGAGGTGATAAAAATGATTTCCATATCAATCCATATAAAAATATTTTTTCTAACACCAGAAATCAATTTCCAATAGGATTAACATAGACAAATAATCGCATAGAATGGGCATACTGATGATTTAGGAAAAACAATTTATCGGATTTCGAAATGGTTTGTGTAAAATCAGAACTAAAATTTTAGTATCATACTAATATCGACAACTTTATTGTTCAAGGTCCACGGAAAGGATTGTCCCAATACGTCAATACAGGCGCGGCTTGAAAAGAAATACACAGACGAGATCAAGAAGGAAATCGAAGGTACGCCCGCAATCCCAATGAGTAATTGAACCTTCTTGAAGAGGGGACGATCTTATCGTGGGATATGACAAAAAGACAGCATAATGAAAGGAAAAAGAGATAAAATAAAATAATAGTAAAAAATTATATTATTTCAAATAAATAAAAGTTGAAATAAGTTATATTTATAAACAAGTGAAGTTATTTCTATATTTTGCAGATTTAGGTTTCGGAAATAAAAGTTTCGAAATGTCCGATTTTAAGCGGGACAAATCAAGGACAAAACGATTTTGGAAAAACGTCCAGCAATCGATAAAAATACAAATCGAAACTTTGGAAAAAGACTAATGGATCTATCCACAATAGTCGATATTTTAGTTTTCAAATTTTTATCCTTTTGACTAGTCTGGTTAAAAGCTTTTTCGACAACTACAAAATCCAACTTTTCGGGACAAGAAAAAACAAGATCGAACAAGGATAAGATTCTTCGTCCACGTAGATGATCAAAAATTTTGGTTTTGTTTTCTCACGGTCCGCGACTGGACAGGTAAGTCGTCGACGAAAGGGTTTCGACGACTAAAGTTAACTAAAATTCAACCAAAGTTGACGCAAGTTTTAAAATCTCAGACAGTTCGATTGTTTAGTTGATCTCTTCGGTTTTGAACTAACAGACCAGTTTCGACAATAACGAGGTTTCCTATTTCGTCATGCAATACAGATCGGAACGGCTTGAAATTTTGAAAGATAAAAATAGACAAAAATTTTAAAAAATAAAAAAAAACAGAAAAAAAAATCTTTGTAGTTGAAAAGAAAATTTTTAAAAAATTTCGTCACGAGAAAAAAACACACGGTGATCTTTTTTGTATCAGGGGTTTTTAAACTAAAAAATAGAAAATTTATCAACACGAAAGTTGCTTAAGATTTTTTAAAATTTCGGAGAGAAAAATTACGAAATCTGCTAAATGCTAGACGGAATTTTGTGTCGAAAATTTTTGAATTAAAGAACAAAAAATATCGCAAAAATTCTATTTTAAAAGAGAAATTTCGAATTTTACTAAGCCTTGAATGGAATCTTTATAGGGTCGATACTCTTACATTGTAGATGACCATACAAAGTCCGAAAGCCTTCAATATTTATTCAGAGTC
Organism: Halicephalobus sp. NKZ332; assembly: GCA_009761265.1. NCBI lineage: Eukaryota > Metazoa > Nematoda > Chromadorea > Rhabditida > Panagrolaimidae > Halicephalobus > Halicephalobus sp. NKZ332. Next base: position 3,801 of record VOSG01000637.1, on the reverse strand, counting down.
CACAAGTTAGGGTCAGCTACCAAAACAAGCTTCTCGCGAACAGGCCCGAAGAGACCCGAACACAATGGGCCCCGTCCCCTCCAGGTTTCATGTCCACAAAGTCTCGTTTTTCAATCAATTTTTTAAATTCCATGGATATTTTTAAAAATTCACGAAATTCAAAAATAAACCTCTCTTTGTGGAAATAAGGTTAATTTTCTCTTGCAAAAATGAGGATCAAAAGGTTAGTTTTTCGTTGCAAAAAAAATAATTAAAGTCTGACTTGGAGAGGAGATTCACGTACGAGACAAAAGTGGATTTCGTTCATTCACCGATCGGAACGTAGTGAGGCACTCGAGGAATTTTGAGATTTGGGATCTTGGATCTGAGATTTGAGGGAAGACCACGATGAGCAAGATTTGAAGAGGAATTCCTTTGTTTTCCTTTTTTAGATTTGGAAATCCATCAGGGAAGCTTTCAAGTGGTTTTTCGTTCCTTTTGTAGG
>VOSG01000636.1:0-12229 GCA_009761265.1 Halicephalobus sp. NKZ332 | reverse complement strand
GAACATGTGTTTTTAAACGTGAAAACGAAGAAATATATTTGAAGAGATAATCAAATCGCGAATTAACTTATGTGGAAAGACTCTGAAAGCGACATCAACCTTTCACATTCCCTCAAAGAGAATGTTTCAAAAAAGATAAGATGGTCTATTTAATCTCCGCATTTTCGACCGGTCAAGGAGATTTGAGATATCAGTTTTATCTATAGACATATCTGATGCCTGCCGGATTCTACATATCCATGTTATTTGGAACAATAGGCGGATTCTGGATGTTGAGATCAATCTCGAATTTAGAAGTCGGAAAAAATCTTATTTAGAAACAAAAGGAGATAACTTTGCACATTTTTATAAATATCCCAGCTCTTTCTGAGTGACTCTGAAATAATTTTTCTATGCGATCTATAAATCAAATATCATACAGTAGGACAGAAACAAATGCAAAACAGCTACAAAAAGTGGAATTCTTCCCGTCACTATCCTGTGTCAAATTGTGATTCCAAAATCTTATAAAGAAAGTTGCTATCGGTATCAACTAGTGAAGGCACAAAATAGAAAATTTCAATTTCGTATTGTATTGTGCCTTCACTAGTATCAACGACAACAAAAAGAGATCGAACTTGATCTCTAAAAGTAAAAGATGATTATTCTTCAAATTCCATTATTATACTTTCACTCTGTTGCTCTACCAATCTATTCCTTTATTACTTTGTTATTATATTTTTTTTTATTAAATTTTTTTCAAAATGGAAAAATTGCAAATTTTAATTATCCTAGATCTACATTTAAAGATATATAACTTCGGAAGTCAGCGATTTTGTTACAACGTGGAAATCACATGGATGGTCACAATTCAGAGATATTATCAACAAAACATCTACGCATTGATACTTATGGGATTTCAAAAGAATTGATATATATAAACTTTTCCAAATTTGTATTTATAAAATCCTTGAGAACTTATGCTTCGAAAGCCAAAAACAATACATATTTTATATTTTTGAGCTTTCTTATTATTTTATTTGAATTTGATTATTCAGAATCTCACCATCTAATCTGTGGAGTTACAAAAACTGGTCCTCTATCAACCCGTAGAGACAAACGCAGAACTCGAAAAGAATCCGGAAAATTTTCTTCGATTTCGATAAAATCAGCAGAAACCACCAAAACTTTTCTTTTTTATTTGTTGTATTTGAAAAAATAAGAATTCCTGAAGTTCTTATTTGCTAATTACTAAATTCAGTGAAAAGAATTCGAATTCTATTTTTGATTTTTCCGGTAACTTTTAGATAGTCATCTTTACTATTCCACTCCTCCAAAATATTCGTAATTCTTAAAAATTCAATGTTGCCATTTTCGATAAAATTCAGGACTTTACTAATCTTAAACATAAAAATCACGTCAAACTTATTTCCAAAATTAGACAGGAAATTCACTTAGTAGGGATTGCGATCGTAGCCGTGATGATGGTGACGATGGTGGTGATGATGGTTAGGGAGGTCCCAAGGGGAGCGGTACCACCAGAGGTGTTCGTCGTGATGGGGTCCTTGGAAGATGTCGTCGACTTCTCTGTCATCATGGTGATGATGGTGATGACGGTTCCATGGGAATCCCCAATCATCCCAGTCATGTCCGTGTCCGTGTCCGTGGTCGTGTCCGTATCCGTCATCATGATCGTGTCCATATCCGTGATCGTGTCCGTGTCCGTATCCGTGATCATGACCGTGACGTCCGTAACCATGGTGTCCACGACCATAATCATCATCATCATGACCATATCTGTCACCACGTCCATATCCATCACCACGTCCATATCCGTCACCACGTCCATATCCGTCACCACGTCCATATCCATCACCACGTCCGTATCCGAAGCCGGAGTGACGAGCAACTCTCAAGTGGGAGTAGTCATCCTTAGGTTGGACGGGCTCAGGGGGGCTCTGGGGAAGGGGTTCTTCTGCATATCCTTGGTATCCGTCATTAGCTTGTTGGCTGTTTCCTTGAAGGGGGGTCTGAGGGACGGGTTCGATCTGGTTCTGACCCTGACCTTGGAGTGGCTGATCTGGCTGCATATCGTCGGCACAGGCCACAGCGGCCAGGCCCAAAAGTACCAAAAGAACAATCTTGTTCATTTTTCGAGAAAATGATAAAAACACTTAATTCCAGGCCTTTTTATATCGATAAATATCAGAAGAAGACTAAATGTTATTCTTTTTGATATTTAAAAGTTCTGACTAATTTCTAGTGTTTTTTAAAAAAGATTTTTGTTCTTTAGAAAAATTTAGAATTTTAAATTGACTCATGAAGAAAAATTGAACTTTAAAAATAAAAAAATTAATTTTCTGATCTTTGGGAATCTGAAAAAAGAAATTCAAAAATGTCAATAACACATGAAATTTAGTCTTATATGAGATCATTAACAAAAAAATTAGATTTTGTTTTAAATTTTGTTAATATTTAAAAACTTATTTAAATGTCAAAATGATATAAACTTGATATTTTTAATAATTGATTTGAAAAATACTAAAAAAATAATATTCTTTATTGGCTTAAAGAAATAAACATGTAAATAAAAAAGAAAAATAAGAATTTTTCCTTGAGGATAAAGATTGCTGATCTGTATCGAATTATACTATCTTTGAAATAATCTGCTCATTTTACGCTTATTAAGACAAAAGAAACTCGAATTCCGATCTTGAATCGTTGGTTAAATATCAAGGTATCGTCTAAAGCATTTATGTGATTTCATATAGCAGACTAGATTGGGAAGAACTCCGATCTTACAATAATTATGTCTCAGGATATCGCAACTGAACGATTCCTTTATCTCCGTGTAGATATGTTAAAAGATTAAAATTTATTTTCTCTGCTTATAAAATATCAACATTTTTGAAAAACATTTCTCACTCTTACTCCGTTGTCTTTTACTTTCAACAAAAAAGTATTACCTTGTATTTTTTGAATTCAAGAAATCAAAATCTTTTCATCATCCGTTTTTTCGGGATTTCGTAATCTTCGAAGTTTCCACAATCGTGAGGGAAGTTTCCTGGAGGCACAGGAAGATCTTCGTGATTCCCGATTCTGAAAGCGAAGGCCGTTCCTCCCATGTGGTGGAGCATCAGATGACAATGGGCGAACCACCATCCGGGATTATCCGCTCTGAATCTGATCACTGTATATCCTCCAGTTGGGATCATCACAGTGTCTCTCATAGAAGGATTCTTCTGCATCCCGTCCACAGTACCGTTCATCCAGGTCGAGTTTCTCCACTTGAGGTCCAGACATCTTTCTGTAATGTCGTCGCAAGGAAGATCTCTGTTCATCGATTTTATAGTTCCGTTGCTGTAGTACTCCGGGTATCCCATCTTCATGACGTAAAAGTGTGTCCCATGCATGTGGAATGGGTGAGAGTACCCTGTACCTGCCTTTCCTCCATCTCCCATGTTGTAGATCACTAGCTGAAACAAGATTGATAAGTTTGTTCATAGACGAATTTATCGATTTGCAGATCAAAGGCCAAAAAAAGCTCTGATGCATCGATGACACATTGCAAATGCATTGTTTCATGAGAAGTAATGTGTTGATACATTATATCACTGCAGGGTACACTTAATTAATGTGTTGATAAAGGATAGGCAATGTATCTCAATGCAGTGAACAAGCTCAATGTACTGACACATTACATACCATGTGTCAATTCGTGTGTGAAGTATGTGACTTACCTGAACAATATCTCCCAGTTTGAATTTGTAGTTGATGAAGCAGTCGCAGTGTTCATGATCGTATTTACTCGCTTTTTGCCTGTCACATTTCTTAGGATCGCATTTCGTCGAAACCTCTCCCATTTTCCCTTCGTGATAATACGGTATTCCTCGGGGCTTCGAGAACATGTACCCGTCTACGTGGCTATCGAAATGCATATTGATGAATCTTTCGTCGAAGTTCTTCAGCTTCTTCTTCTGAACCACCTCAGGATCAGGAACTTCATCACCATGTTCCGGAGAACCACCATATTCCAGAAGATGTGCACTCATGCAAGTGAAGTTGAATCTTTCTGCGAATTCGCCGAAAGGACAATTTAAAACTTTGCACTTCTTCTCTTTTGTGCAACCAGAATGTTTAAAGTCGATTTCATCTTTTTCCGGAAGAGATTTATCTGATTCGTACTCGAGATTCGCGAGACCAATGAAGGGTTCATAGGGACCCCAATTCCAGTGGATTTTTTCGATCGTCTCGAAGATGAATCTGTACTGTTTCTGTTTCGGATTTTTCAAACCTCTGATCAAAACGTCGTATCTTTCTCCTCCAAAGATCATAATACCGTCCAAAGTAACTGGTTTGACCTCGACTCCGTCTGCAGCGACTACGGTCATCTGGTGTCCTTCCAGAGTGATGAAAATTCCTTGCGCGACCCCTCCGTTGACGAATCTCACGAGGATGTCTTCTTCTTCCTTGATCAAATAAGTGGTTAAAGGAAGTTTCGAAGCTTTTGTTTTTTGATCATTTTCATTGTGCCATCCTTTGTCTCCTACAACGAAGGAACTCATCGGAATAGAGCCCCCCACATTGCTTCCGTCGTAGGTCCTTGTCGGGGCCCAGCACGTGTTCTTCCTTTCTCCGTCCAAGCCAGAGACCCACTTCATTATCCCTTCCTTGAGACTGTAGTGTTGTTCTCTCCCCTCGGGAACCCCAAAGTCCTAAAAAGTAAAATTATTTTTGACTATGATTTATATTTACCTGAAGCATGCTGTAATAATCTCTTTTGATGTGTAGTCTTTTTTCGGGATGACTTGGATCGGGAACACTGTGTCCGGGGTCCTTGACAACGAAGCCCCCAAGGAGCCCCTCTGCTCTGTCACTGGCCAGATGTCCGTGATACCAATGCGTGCCGTAACTATCCGCTATGAATCTGTAGGTGAAGTCCGATCCTACAGCAATAGGACACTGTTGGACATGAGCCACTCCGTCGGTGAACCAGAGATCTCTTTTGTCCAAGCCGTGGACGTGGAGGGTGATGCCTTCGGTGTTCAGTCTGTTCTTAACTCGCATAACAACTTCCGCTCCAAAAGGAACCACTATCGGATCTCCTGGGCTGAAAGAAAAACAATAACCTTTTCGTCAAAAATACAGTATTTAAAATAAATATCGAAAACCTACGTTTTTCCGTTAATAGTGATCATTCTGTGATGAAGACCATCGAGTTGGATGACATCTTTAAGAATCTCGTCTTTCATAGATTCTTCATTTTTCTTGATGAGGACATCAGTTTTGTTACAAGGCGCCAACTGATTACTGTCTCTTTCATACCAGTCTCCAGAATCCACATCGAAGTCGAGGACTCCCATCTTCTCGTATTTCAAAGGTCTGGCCATGGTGAGTTTATGGGATATAGTCAAGTCGAATTCATAAATGCCATCCTGAAAATATTCAATGACTTTTAATCTTCCAAATATGACAATGAAAACTAACTTTGTTGGGAGAAGCAATTTCGATCGGCTTTTCGTATTTCTGCCACGAGAAGCTCAAGTTGATAAATCCGAAAGCGAAAATAATAGTCAGCAATTCCATTTTCAAGAGAAAAACTCCTTTTGATATTTTTCAAAAGAATACTTTTTTTAAACTTTCATACCTCTTATATATCTTCGAAGATGATCATAAAACAATTGGTCAAGATTATTCCAAAAATATTTATCCCGAGATGATCAATGCTCATTTTTCGAAAGATATCACATATATCGCATAATGAGCTGTATTTTGTGTCTGTACACATTTCTTAGGAAATTCAAAGCGGAATTTCGAAATGACTCTATATGTCGTGTGACGAGACATGTTTTGTGATTATATACTTTTTCATTAAGAAATTTCGAAAACACTTCAAAAGACATCACATGCCCTATAATGGCTCATATTTTGCAATTCTGCATGTTTTTAAATATATTCAAGGAAGCTTTCGAAATAATTCCATGTATCTTGTAATTGGCTATAGTTTGCGATCCTACATACTTCTAAACAAGTTAAAGGATTTTAAAGATCATTTTTTATAAAGTAGCTATCTTTAATGTCATCTGAGCATGGAAAAACAGAACGAAAACTTCCGGAAAAAATTTCGAAAATCGGCAATTATATGACAAAAATAGTCCAGAAGATCTTTAAGAAACAAGATTACTGTAAAGTTTGCTGTTATTTTAGAAAATCCAGTATTGTAGTTTTTTATTTCTCTTGAAAAAACTTTTGGAATTCGTAAAATTTTTGGAACTAGATCCTAAATATTCTAAGAAGTTTTGGTAATTCCTGTCGAAACAATTTCGTAACAATTCAAGTTTTATTTTTGGTGTTAATGCGATTGCTTTTCGGTCAATAAACATTCTCTCGATTTATTTTACCAAACTCAAAATGAACAATTCAGAGACCCGTTTACTTCTTGGCCAATAGTACAGAAATCTAAAAATATCCGTTTTCAAAATATTTGTATTTCTGGAAGTAAAAACTGAACTTCTTTTCATCGAAATTCTAATCAGCTGTACGACAGTCGTCCCTGCGATATCTTCTCCCCAAAAGATTTCTATGTAATTTATCAGGAAGGAAATGTCCCGGGGGTAACTGTCGCATTTTTTTCAATCAAAGTCCTCATCATCAGCCGTTTGATGAGTGAAAGCGTAACTATGTTTTCTGAAAATCGGGGAAGTGGGAGTTCTTCTTCCAGAAACAGGAGACGCTGCTTCACTTCCATTACAGTAACTAGAGGTAGAAATGTGGATTTGATTCAAGGAGTTTGTTGAAGTGGAATGTTTCCTACAGACGGGTTTCGGGAGTTCTTCGCAGGAACTCGAGCGGCCGGAGAAGGATACCGAGGAGCGACGAGAAGCATTCGACAGTGATCGGCGACGTTTTATTACTTCTAAAGAATGTATTTTAATAAATGAAATTTAATCGTAATTTTAAAAATCATTGATATTTCAGTTGAAAATTAAAACGTCAATAAAGAATTATTGAAACTTTAAAAACATACCTTCACTATCAGCCTGTCCGAACTTCAGCATCTGTTCAATTTTCAATCCTGTCGAGAACATTCTGCTCAAAACCACGATGATCCCCAGAAGCCAGGCAATTGTAATACAGACGATGAGAACGAGAGGAATAGCGACGAAAACCGAAAGGAGAAATTTCTTTCGATGTTGAAGCCAGGCGTAGGAGTAAATAAAAGAAAAAATCAAGGTCCAAAAAGCCAGTTCAGCTTGGACCAAATCCTGGATTAATCCTGATTTCTTGTCTTCGCTTTCATCAGAAACCTAGAAAAATAAGTAAAATTATTATTTAATTTCTGAAAAAAAATTTTATTTTTTTGTAATTTTAAATTTCCCTACAAAGTTCCAGAAATTAATTTCGAAATCAATTTCGAAACCATTTTCGATTTTTTTTCGAAAATTTCTTACCTTTTTACTCGACTTCAAAATATTCCCTTGGTCCAACGTTTTTATTTCATAATAATAAGTATTGTTCCAACAAATATCCCTGACAGAATCGGACAATTCGTACATTTTGTTTTTTGATATCTTTTTAAAATAAAATTAAAGAAAAAAGAAATGCACGTAGATAATTAACGAAATTAAGAGAAAAATAACGGTTTCAACGCGATCGATTGATATGCTGAGAGAGAGTCCGTCGAAAAGGATGGACACAATCAAGGTCTGTTTTTTTGACTCTTTAATATCACATTGAAGTTTGTTTCTTAAAATCTCCTCCGCTATCAGTTCAAGACTCATTTTTGGAACTATGTGGTGTTAAAACAGGGGTTTATTTTCTGATATTTTTTATGTCAAATTAAAGTTTATTTTTCACAGTCTTTTAGTGTGAAGTCAAGGCTCATCTTTTAGGAGTCTTTGATATCAGGATTTCTTTCTGAGTCTTTCATATCGCTTTAAGATTTATCTTTTGATTCTTTGATATGACTGTAAGATTTCTTTCTAGGAGTCTTCGATATCACTTCAAAATTTATCGTTCGAGTCTTTGATATCAACTGAGTGTTCATTTCTCGGAAGATTTTAATACCAAAGTTTATTTTTCGGGGCTTTTTTTCAGCATTAAATCAAACTTCATTTTCAAAAATTTTAATGCATTGCATAAAATCCAAAAATTATAGCTTATCTCTCGAAAAGGTTTATTTTTGTAACAAAATACAATATTATTATAGTTTGGTTTTCGAGACTCTTTGTTTCAAAGAAGTAATAAAATTATCATGTTTCGTCTTTGGAATTATGTCTACAGATCCGGAGGAAATGAATTGCACGTGAAAAGGGAAAGTTCTATTTTCGCTGGGAGAAATACATTAATGAGTGTTCTAGCCAACAACAAAGAGATTGATTAGTTTACGATTCGTGGACAAAGTACAGAGTGCTAGCATATTTTAGAGGTACTTCAGGGTGTCTGAAGAAATATCGGAATAATTAAGAAACATTTGCAGTGTCTCGGTCTCAGAATACATCAAGGTATCTCGAACAATTTTGGAGTACCTAGATACAGAGTATCCTCAGAGAGCTTGAGAAATTCTAAGGTATATTAGACGACCATAGAGTAATATAGAGTACTCCGGGGTATCTTGGCGGCAACTATCTTGTTAACTATAGATTCCAAAGGACGAATTGGGAAATAATTAGATTAAAATCAAATCAAGGTGAAAAATAAAAAATGTACTTTGTCCGATTTTGTCCTTTTGATTTAACTTTTTTGGAAAATAATCAGTAAAAACGCTCCCAATGAGAACTTAAAATACGGTAGTTTTCAAATTTAGTAATTGTTAATCATTTTCTAAAAACAAACCTCTGTCAAACAAGTACTGAGTTTATCCAGATCATCGGACAAGGCTGCATCTGACAGATATGCATCCTGCAACGAATGTTCAATTTTGTTTATAATTTAAGGTATTTTTACGTTCTAGATTCCTGGATTTTAACTAATCAAAATCTCGTTGGAATTTTCAAACTTCTAAAATCCAATAGAAACTCTAAAGCGAAAACTTAGAATCTAGAATCTCGAGTCTCAAAAGTTTAGAATATCTCAGAAATTCATTTTGGATAATTTTTAATTTAAACTAATTTTGTAAAATTAAAAAATGAACTAACTTGATCAAAAGATTCGAAGGATCCCACACTCGAGACCTTTGCCATGTGTCCCGAATGGTTCATCCTTTCTCCATTGTTGTTCATTCCATTTGCCCCAACAGAGGGCCTCCTCGACAAAGCACATCCTGAATCATCATCAGCAATGGAATTACTATCGGAAGAATTCATTGAAAAAATTTAAATAGAAAATTATTGATCACTTTTTAGAAGAAAATCAACAAAGCAAACTGGTTGCCAGTTTCTGCTGAGGTCAGCACAGAGGATTGACCACCTGAAAAATGATAAGTGTTTTTCTCAAAAATGTAAACACGGAATAAAAAATAAGACATATTTTTTTGTGGAAATTATGAGAAAATATGTATATTAACTTTTGATTCAGAAAAACAAATATATTTGTCTTTATAAATGACTAAAGAAGGAAAAGATAGATATATTGATTTCAAAGAATAGTCGAAATACGAAAAAAGTAGGTAATTAATCTTCATAAATGGTAAAAAGGAAGAAAAAAATATATATATTAATTAGAAATATTTAGAAGTATATACAGATTAAGTTCCAAGTGTTCCGGGAATGAAAAAGAAACACATTATCAAAAATTATCAATAAACAAAAAAAGAAACATGCTTTTCTTCATGAACAACTGAAACATAAAACAATCAAACTTATTTATTTCCTTAAGTGATACAAACATGAAACGTTAAGTGTATTTTTCTTAGAAAACACTATTAATGAGAAAAGAATAAGAATATTTGTCTTTGACAATGATTTGAACGAAAACAATAGGCATAGTGTTCTTCAAGGGTGATCTCGATAGAAAAAAGTATGTGTTCAAGAACGATTTCAAAGAGAAAAATAGGTATATTTGTTTCTGACAATGATCTCAGTTTTTGTTCTCAAAAAAACACAGGAAATGGATCGAAGGTCGGAATGACCGCTGTTTTGCAATTGCAACAGTTGTTTTGAGAAATAAAACGTTTTTGGCTATTTCTGATAGAAGAAAAACCTGATTAAAAATATTGAAAATTAAAAGTAAATAATGATCAAAACACTTTTAGAATGTTATTCAAGGCCATTGACACATTTATGACTGTAATCAATGATATTAAAGACTACAATATATTATTTAGGGATAAACCTAAAGCCTTAATATCTTTATTAATAAATAATCGAATATCACAAAGAACACCGATCAGTCTTAGGTAAAAATAATTTTAAAAGTATTAATATCATGACTAACAGTGATTGAACATTTAAAAAATACGTTGATTACAGTATTTTATTCCAAAAAGATTTAAAATATAATCATCATAATCAATAATCGAATACTAAAAAAGTGCAGGTTACGGTACTGTCTCATTAGAAATGCACTAATGTTGTCACTATTGTAACTGACATCAAAAAGAACTTTGTCCTGGGTAGAGGAGCTAGTTGAAAAAATTCTTTTTTTAGATTGATAACCAACTACTGTACTTTGTTCGAGAAATAAGAAAATATTCTCGTGGATCAATAGTGAACGCGGTACTTTATCCGAAAGTTAAAAGGTTCCTAGAATTTCCCGATCAATTTCTGCTCCAAGAATTGTCAATAAAGATAGATATTTGTTATCAAAGAACCCCAAAAAATCACGAACTACTGATCATATTATTATAAAAGACCAAAGTAAAAATTTGTTGTAAGATCATCTCACCATGGATGTTCGATAAGTTTCAGAAACTTCTGATTGTGTCAACATAAATTAAAAAATAGAGTCCGTGATATCCATAACAAAGCCAGATTCTCCCCTCCAGGAAGTTTCGTTGAAAGTTTCCATATCCGAAAAATCAGAGCAAAATTATCTCTCCAAAAACAAAGTCAAAAACATGTTTATCGACGATAACAAGCCCGAAAAATCAGAAACTATTTTCCTTCCAAAAAATGTCCAAGAATCCATATAGTTTTTATTGTTAATGAAAAATGAATGGATTTATATTTAAAATAATGACGAGAAATTCCGAAATTATTATCGTTGGATTAAATTACTTCAAAATTTCTAATGTAATTGTCTCGACACGAATTTTCTAATATTCCTGAAACTACTAATTTCAAGATGAAGTATCTTTGGAAAATCATCCCAAGACGAATTATTGGAATTTTGTAAGGACAAATTTTTGGAAAATTATTTTAAAACGAATTTTTAAAAAGCTAAGGAATCTCGTAACAAAATTCAGAAACGCGATAAACAAACTTCAACTCCGAGAAAAGAAGATCGAGCACTGGCCATTTCCCTTCAAGGCCAAATTTGGAGGTCATTTTGACAACTTCGATCATTAATCAATGAGATCAGATATTTAAAAACATAATCGATCGATAATTACTATCTACTTAAGAAAATTAAATATGGATATAAAATATATTTCTTTAATAAGCCGCACAATTAATCGGTGAAGTTATTTTCTTAAATTTCGTAAATAGTAGTAATAATTCTCATCTTTAAGATGTTTTGCTTTTCATATGTAAAATCCCCGATGTGAGAACAGCAACCTTGACAAGAGTCATATCAAGACCGCAGCGAAATAAAACTCAATACACAAAGTTCAACTTCAGACTTTAACCAAATTCGATTAAAGCAAATAATATATCAAAATTACATGGAATAAAGTTTCGATTTCGACAGAAATAAAATAACTGAACATTATAAAATAAAACAATCATAAAAATATAAAAAATAAAAATTTCAGCGCGAGGAAATTTGGCAAAATGCCGAGTTGTTCCTAAGAAAAAAGGCCGTTTTGTTCTGTTTTGTAGGAGACAGTGTTCATTGACCGATCTAGGCCAGATGGAGGTCGGATGTTCTCTGTCCAGATAATTGAGATCAAGAAAATCGACCCTCGAATCGATTGTGATTTCATGTGACCACCATGTGACAGAAATTAATTATTATAAAATTAAATTTAAAAAATTTAAACATTGAAAAATTGTATTCTAAATTGAAAGAAAAAATAAGATTGTCAAGTCCGTTGCTATGGAAAGTAAAGGAGTGAAAAAACAGTTTTGCTGATAAAATTCGAAGAAAATAAAATTTAAGGAAGAGTTTAAAATTTCTGCATGATTTTTATCAAAGTAGTTATTTGCAG
>VOSG01000635.1:0-15587 GCA_009761265.1 Halicephalobus sp. NKZ332 | reverse complement strand
GTTCGTTCGAAGACTGCTTGAACATGACTACATGACTAAAACTTGATCATTAATCAAATAACTCAGAGCAATAACTGGATAAAAACATAATATGGAAATAAATGCACGGGTTTAGTTCAATAAACATAAATTTAATGAAAATAATTTTAATTATATCGTGGGAAGTCGCGACAAAAGTAGAAAAGGATGAAACAGAAAAACGTAAGAGTCTGCTAGGCTACGAAAAATGCTGAATAGGAAAGTTTGTGGTTTATTGCGATTACGAAAAAAGTTCTAAGCTTAACTTGAATCAGAATAAATATATAAAATAAAATTAAAATTAGTGCACTACTGGAATTATGCAAAAACCACAGACGAAGAAATGAAAATGTTCAAAGTAAGAAAGAGACTCGCGTCACAACATTCGCGTTGAGACTCTTGCTCGCTACACACAAATCTGCGATATTGGTCAGAGGAAAATTTCTGCTGAAACGACTCTTTATATTTGTACCATTATTTTAAAAATATTCAATAAAGTATTTTTTAGCTTGATGGTTTCTAGCGCATGTGAATGACGAAGTGCGCTAATGAAAAAATGGTTCAATTTTTAAATATTTTGATAATAAATAGCGCTGTTTTTGAATTCCACAATTTCTGGCGTAAATAGATGGAAATAGTGGGATATACAAGACTAATAATCGATAAGTTATCAAAGGAGAATGGAGATTTGAACGTGGCAATAAGACAATAAACTATCATGTGTAATGAGAAAAGTTACAAAAACGAGAGTCAATGAAACACGATGAACAGAAAAGTGTATGAATCACAATGCGAAGAACTCGGTCAGCGACATAGTCTTGAAGTACCTTGGAAATAATGATGTTGAAAATACCATGATGAGTTAACAAATCTGGTTTCAATGTCTAAATTCATGTCCTGAATACATGACGAATAAAGACACTTTCTGAAGAGAAATATAGAGAATCCAGAGTGATTCTCGAATTCACGTGGTTTTTGATCCTGAATAATTTTCGATCATCCACGATTTTGTATTGCCTGTGTGATTATTTTAATTTTTACTTTCCCTGTGAATCCTATTTTATGAAATAAAATCCATAGCAATTAATGATATCCTCAGATCAACCAGAGATCCACTCGCTAACTACAGAATATCATAACTGGCTAGGTTCTTTTTGAAATAAATCTTTCTAGTTCCTGATATGATTTAGAAAATGATCAGTTTTTCAAAAGTTTATTCATATTCACAAAAATTACAATGAAGTTCATAAGTTTAATTACTTTTTACTCACATAACGATCAATAATGTGTTGAGTGTGCCTATCGATATCAGCATTTTGGAGGTTTTGAACGGCCTTCAGAGCACTGTTGATTTCTTCTGGACTCTTGTTATTTAAGATGTAGTTAATGGCGACATGAATTACCACAGGAGTGTTTCCTTCATTTCTCGTTTTGATTTCTTGCAGTTTCCGACAGATTTCGGGAAGGAGATCATCAGGATTGAAGGCTGGGGTTTGTGTTTCTTTTGGTTTTTCTAATCGGTGACTTAGATGAAGACAAGTAAGAAGTTTCTCTTTGTACTTCTTTGATCCACAGAAGCAGAACAAATGTTGCTGACCAGTAGAATTGAGCTGAGTTTTAATGTAATCACCGCATCTAGTGCATATCCATTTTTTTACACTTTTGGTGCATTCTTCTGGACACTCAGATTCAAATATATTCGAATTATTCATGGTTTGATTTGTTTCAGCCCCTTCCATATTGACAAATCCAAATATAATTTTCTTATTATTTTCATCTCCAATGTATGGTTCATTTGCCTCGTTATCATCGAACACAGGATAATCTTTAAATTTAGTTATTCTGTGAAGTGATTCGATAACTCGATCATATCCATGAGGTGTTCCAATAAAGGAACCCATGCAATTCTTCCATTCTCCATTCACTTTAATTGGAAACCATTTATTTAATTGATTGAACAAAGATCCCACTTCTTCAATTGTTTCCGGTAGATAATTTCCTTCGTCCATATTGTTTTTAAGTCCTATTGAGCACTTGATATAATCGATGTAAGAGAAGAAGAGTTTCTTCAGGACGGGATACATCTTGAGAAAATCACTTTTACCCACTAATTTATACTCTTCTTTTACCTTGCCTAGATTAATGCAAATATTAACTAGTGAAAATTCTTCAGAATCTAAATCTGAAAGAACACTTGGATACCCAGCTGTTTGTAATTTGACTTCGATTTTTCTGTAGAGGAAGTAGAGATATGATATGAAATCTGAGAATTGTTTGTCATTACTGATTCTTATTCCTTGAGTTTCTGCATGCAATTTCTGAAGATATAAGAAGAGAGGAGCGTCGAGATCAAGACGTTTTCCGTTCTGAATATCTTTTTTCAATTCTAAAAGTTTTCCTAAGGTTATTTCTTTGATTTCGTTTGAATTGATGAGAGCTGTACATTTAATACAATTAATCCATTCTGTCTTCGTTATGTCCGGGATCCAAGTATTAATTTGTTGAAGCCAAGGTTTAATTTCCCAATGATTTCCTGGGAGATAATCTCCTTCATTCATATCATTCTGATGTTGTATTGAGTATCTGATATAGTTCATATAAAAAGAAAATAATTTTTTAAATATTGGATATGTTTGGAAGAAATCACTTTTATCTGCTGATTTGTAGATTTTCTTTGCTACATAAAGATTAGCAAGAATGTTATCAAGTAAGAATTCATTTAAGCGTAAATCAGGAAGGATATCGGGATACCCAGCTTCCTCCATCTTGATTTCGATTTTTCGGTAAACAGAGTAGAGATATGAGAGAAAGTCTTTAAATTCATCTTCATTACTGATGACAGTTCCTCGGAATTTCTGAGTCAGTTGTACATATCCAAAAAGAACAGGAATTTCGTATTGAAAATTTCTTCCTAGTTCTTCCATGAAGTTCAAGAGTTCTGCCAGAGTGATTTCTCTATTTTCGTTGTAGTTGATGAGAACTCTGCATTTGGTCATCTTTTGGGTTTCATTGAAATTTCTTTGTTCAAATAATTCTCTTACCTGAAAGGAATTTTATTTGCTATTTGTGGAGAGGGTAGAATTCGTGAATCTCACCGCCCAACCTCCTGGAAATCCGACTTTTGGGAACAGTACCCACAAATCCACACCATAATCAATCTGATTGACAAAATGACTGCAATTGGATGGATACTCGGGAAGCTTCCCGGATGCTTCTATTCGTCTCCAAAACTGACAACGGACTAGCCAATATTGATTATTGTCCAAGACAATTTGGAAATCGAGAAACTTTTTGAAGCTTGGTTCTAGAAAGAGACTAATGCTATCCTAAAATGTAGACAATGAATTGAGTGGAGGAAGAAGAAACTCACGCAATGCCGAATATCAGTCGATGACAAAGAA
Source organism: Halicephalobus sp. NKZ332 (assembly GCA_009761265.1). Lineage (NCBI taxonomy): Eukaryota > Metazoa > Nematoda > Chromadorea > Rhabditida > Panagrolaimidae > Halicephalobus > Halicephalobus sp. NKZ332. Next base: position 12,168 of record VOSG01000635.1, on the reverse strand, counting down.
TAAGCACCATATCCCCAATGATTTCTAGTCTCCGATATAACATCAGGAGGTTCTCCCTGAACGGGTATGAGTCGACCCAAAGATTCGTCGAATCCCCATCCTAATTTACATTCACGACCCCAGCACCAGGGCATTTAATAATATAGAGTGTGATGAGGAGAGGAGAGTGGACCTAGTGAATGAATCGATAAAGGGAAACTGGAGTGATAATTGAAGAGACGAGAGTTGCCTATCATCAAAGAATTGAGATAAGGGACACGGAAGACGACAGTGACAAGCGAAGAAAGAAGCGGGTGAATTTTGTTATGACACTGGCCAGTGGCAGAACTTCGTGCTGCAGAAGAGCTCCGAAACCCTCATCTATTTCGAGGTGAAGTCTTCTCACAAACCATGTCGAACAGACAGACGGTGTGAATCCCCTTGTCTCGATATCTGCCTCGGAGAAAATCATCAGAGAGTACGTCGAAGAGGTCAAGAACCGAGTGCTCGAATCTCCCGGATGTGGATCCTGGATCTAAAGATTGAACTTCTTGTTTTGTTGTTCATCTTCATATCCTTTCAACAAAATGATCCACGAAGTTAAAATTGTATTCATCAAGGAATTAGGAGCCATCTCTCTGATTTTTAATCCCTCAGCTGATTCTGGCAAAAGAGATGAATGAACGCTTGATACTTCTGAATCTCCATCAAATAATAAATTCCTTTTTACTGAATCCAATTCCTAGTGTTCAACTTCAGCCACGATGACTCTTTGAAAGCTAAATCGAATGAAAATCTGTTGTTGAACCCCTTATCCCGAAATGAATTGCCTTTATTCTCATTCCAAAAAAATCATTTATAAAATCACCAGTTAAGGAGAAATTAGTTCATGAAATAATTCTCTCATAACTTTAGAGAATTCGCTGTGTCTGGCCTCTCTGTCGCTCTTGATAAAATAATGGAAAGCTTGGCGGTGATAAGACAACTGCACCATAAAGCCAATAATTAATGAAGGCTACTTATTGAGTATTGAAATGAAAAAGACACATCTAGAATTCAATAAACAAATTTAGGTCGGATTTAATATTCTAGACCTGAGTAAATATGTATGAACTCTATTATGATGTTATGAAGAAAAGGTATGATGGTAAAATAAGTTTATGCTATCAAGAAACTGATAGTTTAATTTACGAAATTGAAACTAATAACATTTATAAAGATATGGGTGGAATAAAAGAACATTTTGATTTCAGTGATTGTCCAAAAGATCATCCATTATATGACAAAACAAATAAGAAAGTAATTGGAAAGTTTAAAGATGAACTAAACGAAGATATTATGACCGAGATTGCTGTATTGAAACCTAAACAGTATGTATATAAAGCCGAAGATGGTGAAAAAAATAATAAATCAAAAGGTGTTAAAAATATAATCAAAACATTATTTTGTACTTCTTACGTAAAAACATTTGTGGGAAAAAATACTCAAAAGTTGAATCATTGGATGTCAGCTGCAGTGTGAAATAGACCATTTATAAATAATTTTTTATTTCTTGAAAAATTTTATGAAATGTGATGCTTTGACGAAAGAATATAAAAGAAGAAAATTTTCTAGAAGATTCTATGGATCCACCTCATGACGCTCCTATTAGCAAACGCCACTCGGTCAGGCAGACCTCAATCAAGGAGATAAGACAAACAGTACGGTGTCAGGACAATCAACCACAAATAAGTCTTTCCCGAGTAATCGAGAACTTTCAAGTCATTCTTTTTCCTAATATAAAGAACGTTTTATCAGTTTCTTCTCCTTTAGTCTGGTTTCCAATTCTACTTTTTCATTGTCGTTTCTCTAGAGCTCTCTGCGTTGGATCTTCACGAATAACCCTCCTAATATCCTTGCATATCCTCCACCTTATTCAATACTAAATTGCTTTATTTTTTCGTGAAAATAAAAAGTTATTATTTTTAGAAATTTTATATTTACAGGATTCACAGTCAGCAAATTGTCTAATGGTTATTCTTTTAGTTTATTTATCTAGCTGAAGAAATAGTAAAATGAGTGAAGAACCTATGGATACGAATAATCAGGAGGGAAAAATTGAAAAGAAAATAGCTACACCGAAAAAAGAAAATAACAAAGGATTGTGTTGGTTTTGTAAAAAACTTCAAACAAAAGTAAAACAACATTTAAAATCTTGTAAAGTTGGCGCTACATATTTTGATCAAAGAGTCTCTAATATTTTAATTGATATGGCTAAAGATGAAAATGCTGTAAAAGAAATTATTAGCCGTTCTGATGATGATATGCGTACAAAAGTAAAGAACTTCTGTGAACTATATGGATCTAAAAGTAAATTACATAAGCTCGAGAATCAATCGAATGAACTCGAGAATCAATCGAATGAGCTCGAGAATCAATCGAATGAGCTCGAGAATCAATCGAATGAGTTACATATATCTGATAATGAATTAAGTCAATCAGACGGTGAAGTATATGACAGTGAAGGTGATGAGTGTAACGTTAAATCAAAACGGGATAACTTTTGTTGTGCTTATATGATAAGATTTATTGAAAAACAGCATGCTAAAGAAGCTTTTTCTGACAGATTGGAAAATATTAAGAATAAAAAAACTGATTGGGAAACGGCTCAACGTAAATTAAGAAATATGCCAAAGAAGAATAATATTATTAGGCGTATCCCATTAATATTTTATACTGGATTTGCACATGACCTAGATTCGAGGTTTAAACTCCATTATCAGGAAACTCTGGCTAATGCCTGGTTCTCCAATGTCAATCCAAAGTCCGGTGGTTTCCTGTATCCAATGAGAGACGATCTTCGGAAACACACGTATATGAATTTAGGAAAAATGAGTGAATTAGCCGAAAAGAAACTAGTGCGCTACACAGTATTAGATAAACTCACAAAACCTGAAGCAGAAATGGTGGAATTACTTACTCTCGTTACCCTCAATGATCTGGTGTTATTTTCTGAAGTAACAAAAGGTATATCTCTATACTCAATAAATGAGAATTCTGCTCCAAGATTTTGGGAGGAAGGATTAAAATTAGGAGCAGAATTAGTGATATATGGTCTTCGGAAAAAAAAGAGTAAAATGTTTTCTCCTTGGGAATATATGGATAAGAAATTAAATACTAATACAATGAACAACGTCTTTTTGCCAATTCTCTTAAAGCCAACTTCTGGAACTCGAGATAATTCGCAATTGGGGTGAGCAGAGTAGAGAAGACACTACATCTATTTCGTGTAAAAATGAGAATAACTCTGTTCAAGAACAAAGTCAATAATCTTCTTCCTTTTGGCAACATATAAAGAAAGAATCTGAAGATGAAGAATCTGAGGATGATGAAATTCGAAGTATTTGTAATGATTGTAATACTCCATCTAATGATTTGAGTGAATTCTTTGGTCGCTATCTATGTGAAGAGTGCTTTGAGAACAGTACGCCCAGTAGTTGGTCATGAATATCCCTCTAAAATTTTTTACTTTTAATTATTTAGCTAGATTTATAATGTCGTAATTTGTCAATGGGTTCCGGAAAACTTTATCGTTCGTAATAAACATTTAAATCAAGAAAAATTGACCGGATAACAACAATCCCTCCGGAGGGGATCGGTTGAGCCAGAAATTTTATTAAAGCAAACTAATTATTCAGTTGTATTATTTAATAAAAATAAATAATTTCCTTATTCCACGTAATATCCGTATCTTCTGGTGAGGGTAAGAGGAGTGGGGGTGTGAGCCAGAATGAGCATATACCGTAAAAACTCGAATAGACGGGCAGCCCATTTATTTTTCAATCCCCCCAAAGGAGTATCCTTATATGTTTCAATTTCTTCAAAAATACACTTATTTATCTTTCAATATCCCCAGAAGGGTGCCCGTCTATTAGAGTTTTTACGGTATTTATAACGATATGGGTGAAATGAGAGAACATTTTGATTTTAGTGATTATCTACAAGATCATTTATTGTATGACAAAACAAATAAGAAAGTGATTGGAAAGTTTAAAGATGGATTAAATAGTAAAATTATGAATGAGTTTGGTGGACTAAAATCTAAACAATATGCATTTAAAACTGAAGATTTTGAAGAAAAGAATAAATTAAAAAGCGTTAAAAAATATAATCAAAACATTATTTTGTACTTCTTACGAAAAAACTCTTGAGGAAAAGAATACTCAAAAGTTGAATCATTGGATGTTAGTTTTAAAATGAAGACCGTCATTTATTAATTTTTAAAAAGTTTCATGCTTATCTGTCTTTATAGTAAAATGTATGAGATAATTTCTTGCACTTGTCAATGAATTTTTCTCTCATTTCATTGAAATAGTTCCTCGGCAAGGACATCGTTAAATAGAAAGTCAAAAAAGGAATTATCTCATTTTAATGAAGCAATATTCCTTAATAAAGACGCTATTATCAAGCGTTAATAAGGTACGCCTAGGAAAAAATATATTCCTGCTTAAAAGACCTAACAACTTGCTAAATTGTCGTTTACGGCTTGATAAGCAATCTGCAATGAGTGCTGAGGTTGCGGTGAAGTGAAGAGAAAAGTTAGTAAATTAATTGAAATCCATGGTTATTGCTTAAAATTTAATGTTTTTACATTGTTTTTAAAAGTGTGCCAGCCCCTTTAATATATATACTACTTAATGATTTACAATTATTCCCTCTTCCGGAGCTTATGATGTCTTCTTTTGTTCAGTTTTAATATTATAATAATTTGAACACTGTTTTTAGAATATTTTGTCTGCGATAGTTAGTAAAGATGTCATCATTATTGAGTCCTGATATTGATGAAGGACAATATTTCACCTTTTTTGGTGTTCATGTCAGGGTTTGTAGCCAATGTCTTATTAATTTTTTAAAATTATAACATTTTAGGATGCAGCAACATATTCGGCCATTATTTGGGCAATACTTTTCGGAATTACTGTATATGGAAGATATAAAGAGAACCAGGAGTACTGCGATTTAATCGTAGGCATCATCTTGATTATTCCTCCCCCTCTCTTCGCCATTTATGCTGATAAAGCTGAAGTACCGTGGGCTTACATACCATATGGGTTATTTACGGTAAAGGAATAATTAAGTATTTTTGTAATACTAATATTTAGATATTATTTATACTTGCCTCGATATGGGCGACCATCAAGAACGATACTTGGTGGAAGAGAATTGGTGCATTCTGTCTAATGCTGTTTCTTATTTACCAATTAATTATTGTATACCAAGCCAGAAATTATATGATTCAAAAGGTTGGAGGATAACACTGGAAAAAAAGAAATCAATGAACGTTAAGAATAACATAATTAAAACTTTAAAAATAGATTATTATAAAAGATGTTTACTTGAAAATAAAGTAACTAGAAAAGAGCAATTCTTGATTCAAGCTAAAAAGCATACAATTTATACTATAAAACAAAACAAAGGTGCATTAAATGATTATGATAACAGCAAAGAAGAATTTAAAAGATATATTTTAGAGAAATTGATACATTAGCTCATGGGCATAGGTTTTTGACCTGATTCGCTTTAGCAAATTACCAAATCTAGCACAATTTCTTTAAAATCATATTTCTCCATTAATTTTAGAAAAAGTAAACAATAGTAACCACAGTGATGCGTATTAAAGTTTTGAATTTGAAAAGTTGATAAATTGATTAAATCAATCTTTTGTGAATTTAAGTAATTCTGTAATTCAATAAGAGGATCTAGTCCAAAAGAATCAAGGTAGTAAGAATTCTCATTACGCTTGTAATAACAGACCCAATGTATACCATTATTTTTACTCAGATCTAAATTTACAACTCTACATTTTTTATTATTGATTTTACTTGGAAGAGCATCTCTCATAAATACCCCTCTAAAGTTCTTTATTTTTAATTCTTTATCTAGATTTGTAATGTCGTAATTCGTCAATGTTTTTAAAGTTTTAATAAACATTTAAGTCAAGAAAAATTGACTGGATAACAATAATCCCTCTGGAGGGGGATCGGCTAAGCCAGAAATTTTAATAAAACAAACTGATTATCCAGTTGTATTATTTAATAAAAATAAATAATTTTCAGATCTCATGTAATGTCTCGTATCTTCAAGGAGGGTAAGAGGAGTGGGGGTGTAAGCCAGAATGAGCATATACTGTAAAAACTCTAATAGACGGGCAGCCCGTTTATTTTTCAATCCCCCCAAAGGAGTATCCTTATATGTTTCAATTTCTTCAAAAATACACTTATTTATCTTTCAATATCCCCAGAAGGGTGCCCGTCTATTAGAGTTTTTACGGTATTTATAACGATATGGGTGGAATGAAAGAACATTTTGATTTTAGTTATTATTCAAAAGATCATCCATTATATGACAAAACAAATAAGAAAGTAATTGGAAAGTTTAAAGATGAACTAAACGAAGATATTATGACCGAGATTGCTGCATTGAAACCTAAACAGTATGCATATAAAGCCGAAGATGGTGAAAAAAATAATAAATCAAAAGGTGTTAAAAATATAATCAAAACATTATTTTGTACTTCTTACGCAAAAACTCCTGTGGAAATGAATACTCAAAAGTTGAATCGTTAGATGTTAGTTGTAAGATGAAAACCGTCATTTATAATGAAGAATTTTTAGGCTCTTTCATAAGTTTCCAAAAAGTTTCTAGAAAATTCTAGGGACTAGCCTACTATGCTCTTATCAATGAATTATTTTACAATTATCCAGACGTTTGACTAATGAAACATGATGAACAACATATGCAGACAAGATAAACAAATAAGGCACTCCTCAGAAAATAGATAAAATGTCACTCAAATTAATATAAAAAGCCTGTCGTTAAGTAGATAAAAAGTTCGCCCACCTTCGTCAACAAGAAGGTCTGGATAATACCTTAACGAGTATCTTTATTTTTACTGTTTAAAGTTCCATAATTCTTCCAATAAATCGGGAGTAAGCTTAATCATTTATTACCGTGTATCATTATTTTAATTTATTGATGTAACCTAAGAAGAAAAAGCTTAAGCTTAGTTATAAAACATAAGATACTGTAACACGCCCCGTCTCGGAAAACCTATTCACTCGACATTCAGAGTCTTTACTTTCTTCTCTCTGGAATGCCCCACAATAAATATTCTTGAGCATAGATGTCGATACAGTAGAGCTTACTATCTTGTAGCTAATCCCAAGGTCCACCACGATCAACCTTACAGGAGTCAAGGACTAAATATCGATACGTGACCTGCCAGAGACAAGAATCTTTTTTATGTACTTTTAGAGTGAAATTAATGAAAAAGGTGGAAAAATGTTAATAGGGAGAATGGGAAAATGGATGCCTTAGTAATGGCTATTATATGCTACTTTAATTTTATTGTTAATTTTCTTATCTAAGCAGACGTTGTGCTGTTCGATCAGTCTGCTCGGTTTGCAACTCTTCAGTATGAATTAATTCAATATATTCATTAGTTACAATTTTAGACATTCACTTGAAGAGCAAACTAAAGAATGTCCGAAGCAAAAATGTTTGTCAACATGGACAGCGCGACTAAAAAAATCAAAGTAATCATAAACGCTGCGACTCGTTTAAACATAATGAAAGAGATTTCGGTGCCTCGTATCGTTGTTGTGGGAACCGAGGTAAGTTTGATTCTTCCTCAATTAAACACAACTTTCAAATCTTCAGTCCACTGGCAAGACCTCCTTGATCAATCGTATCGTTAACAAGGACTTTTTACCCAGTGGAGCCGGTATAGTGACAAAAATGCCGATCAAAATCGGTCTTATTCATACTCCACTTAATGATCCTGAGCGTGAAAAATCCGGTAAATTTTTTACATAGCAAAGTCGCGAGTGGAAATTGTTATATTTCAGGTCAACATGGCGATTGGGCAACAATCAATAAAGAATCAAAATTCTACACCGACTTCAATGAAGTCTCCAATCGTCTTCGCGAAATCATGAATGAAAAAGCAGGCAAAGTATGTTTAGAGTAAATTGAAATGTTAGAAACGCAGTTTACAGGGTGTGCGTGATGCAGAAATAACAGTAAACATCTACTCCGAAAATGCGGTGAATCTAACGTTGGTTGACCTGCCCGGGTTGGTTACAAATGAAACTAAAGGCCAACCACATGACATTCCGAAACAAATTGAAGATATGGTTACCAAGTACATCAGTGATCCGAACACTATCATCCTCTGTGTTTTACCGGCCAATTATGCCAAATCCAATTGGCCGGCAGAGAAGTTGGCTAAAAAAGTTGATCCTAACGGTGAGTAAACAATGCAAAACTTTAATTAGATAGTTGTGTTCTAGGTGAACGTACTCTTGGTGCTCTCACACACATTGACAGTATGGTAACAGGCACAAATGCGAATGAAATATTGGCGGACAAAGACATTATCAAGCTCGGTATGGTCGGCATCCGTAATCGCAACCAAACTCAACTGGATAGAATATCGATTGATCAGATTGAGACGTTAGAAAAAAACTACTTCAAGAGTGATTACTCGGAATATGCACATGAATGTGGTATAAAGTTTTTGAGAGAACGTTTGAACGAGGTATATTTTTCAATTTTTCTAAATATATTTATTGGTTTTAGTTGCTTGAGGACAAAGTAGAAAAAAATATTCCCACATTGATGAAAGAGTTGGAAAAGAAACAAAGAACAATTAAAACCGAACTCGATAAACTGGGAGTTAAAGAAGATATCAGATCAGATGATTGTAAGAAGAAATTGCGAAATATCATCATTGAATTCAACGAAGAGTACAAGGAACATACATATGACGGATCTGCCACGATAGGAAACAACAATGAACTTCCTTGCACGAAAATCCGCAATATGTTCTACAAAGATTTCGAGCGCATGCTGCCAACGGATCATGAACGGAAGTTGATGGGAAAAGAAGTCAAAACAATGATTGAAAATTCTAATGTTAGTTTCTTGCCAACAATCAATAGTTAACAGTAATTTAGGGTTTAAACAATCTCTCTCCTCATAAAGCATTTAACATACTCTGCGAGGAAGAAACCAAACGCTATTGTGAACCGTCTGTCGAATGTGCAAGATATGTTCAACACGAACTACTCAATGGAATTAATACTTGTACTGGTGATGTTAAGGTGAGCAAGTTTCGAGAGTATTTAGTTCATTTTTCGCTATTCAGCACATGTTTAAAAAATATCCACAAATCAAGAAAAAATTCCATCAAATCATTAAAGAACTATTGGATAGCTACTTTCAAGAATCAGAAAAACTAATCAAGATCTATATAGAATCGCTCGCTTCTTACAGCATCCACAGATATGCTTTTCCTGAAAATGTATTGAAAACGGAGTCGCCAACTCCCCCCGAAGGAAAACAACCTGCTTCAGTATTTGGACTAACGGTGAATAATCAACCTGCTCCAGTATCTGGACTAACGGTGAATAATCAACCTACTCCAGTATCTGGACTAACGGTGAATAATCAACCTGCTCCAGTATCTGGACTAACGGTGAATAATCAACCTGCTTCAATATTTGGACTAACGGTGAATAATCAACCTGCTTCAATATTTGGACTAACGGTGAATAATCAACAGAAATTAGTGTCCGATAATGTACATCGGACTAGTAAGTTTATTAATTGTTTGGGTGACAATATTGCATTTGTAGAATAGGGGCGCATGTGCCCTTAGACTACTGGGGGCTGCTTAACTAATATCTGGGTCCTCTTCATAGCGGGTAGTTGTCAGGCTCCTACTGTAAGAGTTGGGGTGTTGATCTTTATTCAAAAATGACCTTTCGACCCGAGGAGAAGGCATAACTGAAACTGATCATCTCTAAGCGCGGGGCGTGTCCTTCCCAATGGATGGCTCGATCTTCTTCAACTCATGTGGTTGCCCCAAACATTAATAAACTCGAATCATTCTAATCAACTCGATTTCAGTATCTGAAGTTCTAAAAAATATGTGTCTTGTGCGACGAAACATTCTTGAGACGGTTCCGGCGCTCATCTTCAACAATATGAATAAAAACCTGATAAAAAATATTCTTCATACTTTCTGGGAACATCTTGATAAATTACAAGACAACGAATTGGAAAGTCTGTTCCACGAGGATGAAAAAATTGCAAAGAGGCGTCAGGAACTCGAGATCGAGGAGAAAGTGAGTACCAGTCTTTTGGATATAATACACTTCCAACTTAAAACAGTAATAATATAAATTTAAGGAATTGAACGAATTTTTCAAAAACATCAATGAGGTTCGTAGCACAAATCTCGACTAACTTCTCTTTTGAACAACAACTCTATGGCCTTTAATTTAATAAGCAAATTCATGTGTAATGAATTTCAAGTGGTCTTATCATCTTACTCCAGTATTGGTGAGCTACATAAATACTTTTTACACTCGATATAATAGCTCAGTTGTTGTTTATTCTACCCGGAAGAGTATCCCTCGTAAATACCCCTCTAAACTTCTTTATTTTTAATTCTTTAGCTAGATTTGTAATGTCGTAATTTGTCAATGGTTATAAAGTTTTAATAAATATTTAAATCAAGAAAAATTGACTGGATAACAATAATCCCTTTGGAGGTGGATCGGCTAAGCCAGAAATTTTAATAAAACAAACTGATTATCCAGTTGTATTATTTAATAAAAATAAATAATTTCCTTATTTCACGTAATGTCTCGTATCTTCAAGGAGAGTAAGAGGAGTGGGGGTGTAAGCCAGAATGAGCATATATACACTACTAAGAGGTGAGGAAAGTGTGATTGGGGATTGGGTAAATGGGTAACTGAAAACGCCATACATACTACTTCTTTAGATTTTCAGATCTGAAATCTGCACAATTAATGCATTGTATATGATGCATCAAAATGAATCCATTTCCAGTGTATCCAAAGATGTATGTAATCCATAGATCTATTTTAATCCGGCGGTATGTTACTTTTGATCCCCCAATATCAGGTAGCGCTTATTAGTCTGTGAAAACTTTCATTTAATCTTAACCTTTGAAAGAGATCAGACTTGTATTCTAAAAATGACTAAACGACAAAAATGTTTTTTATGGACAAAGTGATTAGGAGATTGTACTCGAACGGTAAGGCTTCTGGTTTAATGTACACTCCGAGTGTGAGTGTAAAATCCTTTTCAAATTGCAGTGAAGCCATTTCGCACTCCAAGTACTCGATGAAACATAACACCCCGTCACCGCTAGAAGTCCTTAATCATACTTCCAATCAGTCAGAAGACCTTTAAATTAATCCGGAATGTCTTGAATTTCTCTCAGTTAATGTGATTCATTCTCGAAAATGAATACGGTGGTCTTGGAATTTCTTATAATTTCTCTGTCCTGTTTTTCTGAATCTGTCAACATCATCAACGTGGGGATTCTGATTCCAAGTAATGTCGATGTGGGTCTCCATCGAGACTGTGGGATGTACAACTCCCTCGGAGCGATCCCTATGGCCGTCGATAGGATTGTCAAGGAAGAATTGCTGAACAACTTTAATTTCACGTAAGTTTGAATTAATTTATTTTTGTCAAAGAAAATAACAGTTCTTGTCCAGAAAGTTTTCTTGGATATTGTATTTGGATAAGCTTTCATAGCATCACATAACATTCTGTTCTCTCGATCTACTGCATGCTTCTGGGATATTTCAAAAATGTACAATTACTAAATTACACATCTTTTGGTTCGAACAAAAAACTTTGGAATTTCTACTGATACATGTTTTTGAAACTTCCTCACAAACATCTTTGCTTTTCATAGTGATAACTTTCATGATTTCCAGCTTCAAAATCTTCAACGACGAATGTGATGAGGCACTTGCCTCGGGATACGCAGCAATCCTACTTGAACAGAATAACATAGACGTCATTTTCGGTCCTGTTTGTAACGCTGGTTTGGTTTTCATATTTGATTTTTTCACCTAGATTCTGATTCCAGCAGCAAAAGCCGTGGGATCACTTGGGAGCTTTTACAACAAGCCGGTGATGACATGGGGTCTGGTGAATTCCTATGAGCTGACGAATTACGATAAGTACCCTACTTTGTCTACCATTGTAGGAACTTCCAGAGCCCTCGGAAGCGCCATTGCAGAGATTATGAAACAATACAACTGGGAGCAATTCGCGTTTTTGTACGCTACCAATGATCCTAGGAGCCGCTGCAGCTACATC
>VOSG01000634.1:0-15597 GCA_009761265.1 Halicephalobus sp. NKZ332 | reverse complement strand
AAAGAAATAACAAGAAAAAGCAGTGATTTTTGAATTGAAAACAAAGCAATAAACTTAATTTTTGGTCAAACTCCCCCTACAAAAAGAATCTCTACTTCAATTTTTATATCCAAGTTTTAGAATAATGAAAATAACTTTTGGGGAATATCTCCATTTCAGAAAAGAAAATATTATATCAGTTTCCGTATTTTTATATTTTAAATAATAAAATTGTTTTTGTCAAGCGTAACATCACACCAAAAATGCGGAAAATTTGATGCATGAAATATCCATGTCGGACAATCCTTACCCAGTCAAGTCCTTCTTGTAGAAAAAAATGGTCATTCCCGGTTTCGTGCGCCTGCCAAGTGGATTAACTGGTCGACCCAGCTGCTTTGTTTTCCTCAATTTCATCCTATAATTTTTCGAGAATCCCCAACTTTTTTCCTGATGACTTCTTGCTTCGTTTTTCAGAATAAGTTGATGAATCTTCAAGGACCTAATTTCGAGAAACACTGAATTTCCGGCGACACCGATCAACCCGAAAATATAGTCGACTTTCCCGCCACTTTTGCGCGGACAGTTTCTCTGAATCCAATCGATCTATTGTTAAAGTCCAACCTGTCTCGGCATAATTCCTCAAATTTTCTTCGCCAACGGCGTCGTTCAGAGAGCGAAGGGACAGACGTGAGTTCCTCAGAGTTCGACGGGAAAACTGGCGAAAAAAGAAAAGCCGGACGCCAAGGACAGGAAAAACGGTCCCGACGCGCTCGCCCTCGTCGAAAGCAACAAGCGCGGCCAGGGAAGGCCGAAGAGAAGACTTCTAGGTCCTATTGGGACTCCTTTTCTAATAGAATTGTGAAACTTTTTCTCCTTTCACCGAAAGAACCTCGAAAAGAAGCCGAAGGAAGCGTTTCTGAAGAAGAAACGGGATCTGAATCCACGAGAATGCAAAATAGGTTTGTCCCTTTTGTTTTTTCCAAAGTCCTCCGGATTTTGATGAGCATCTCGGAATCGATATACTAAGTCCGAAATCTCTGACTAGTTCTTCGAACTCGATGTGTTAAGTCTAAAATTCCCGAAGATTTTGTGTTCTGGGGAGTTTTTTCGATTTCATAGAAACCAAAGTTTTCCGCAACTGTGGAACTTTTCGGAATTTCCCAATATCAGGTGAAAACTTTGGAAACTATATATTAAAAACGAGATTATGGAAAGTCCTCGGTTCCAAAAGTTCTTTTAAAGATGATTCTATATAAAATTTGCTTTTTCTTTTCGCAAAAAATAGAAGTTGGTAGTCTTCATATATGAATATTTCAGAAGTCGGCCCAGAAGGAGCAACAACGCCGACCACGTAGTGGAGACGAGGTCCAGGACGAAGGCGACTCCACCAGAGGCAATGCAGAATGGGAAAAAGAGACTTAAGTCGAATGAGTTTTTGAGTGATGAACCATCTCCAAGTGGGCTCTCCAACGGCCACAGCGAAATCCATCCCTTATCTTCCCCCAAAATTTCTCCCAGAAAGCTCAGAGAACTCCAGGAGTTGACAGAGATGAGCAAATGGATGGATCCAGAAGACGGGAAACATCAAAGAACGACAAGGAGGAGTCTGATGTGTCAGAGGACGAGCCCCAGGTCCCCGACCCTGTTGATTCGCGAAACCCCATCGAGCGAAGTCACCGCGAGGATGACGAGAAGCATGAGAGCCATGGGAGATTTCAAGTCTGAACCTGATACCCCCGAACCCGTCAGACCGAAGAAAATCCCGGATTCCGTCTTGGATACGCCCAAGTTGCCAAATGGGATCTTGAAAAAACCGGGACAGAAAGACAAGAAAAGGGACCATGTCCAGTACAAAATCACAGAGCCTCCTGCGAAGAAAATCAAGCTGAAAATCAAGTTACAACCTCCCCCGAAAAAAGCCAAAAATATCCAGAAAAAGCAAAAATCGAAGTTGAAGTCGAAGAAAACGAAACCAACGAAGAGGGTCGTCTTCAAAGGACCCCTGAGGAGACTGCCCCGAGACCCCATGAAGGTACTCAGAAAGTTCGTAAAGAAAGTCAAAAAATCAAAGAAGAAATCTGTGAAGAAGTCAAGTTCGAAGGGAAAGAGGGGAAGAAAGTCGAGGAAACAAAGTCCTCAGAAGACGATCCAGGATGTCCTTGGTGTTAAAATTGATTCACTGCAGTATGACAAGACGAAGGTCCAAAGATCGATGGAGAAAATCCGGAATTTTTACAGAAGAAAATTGATTTCGAAAATCCCACTCCTTTTCCAAAGAGACAGACTTCCTATAAAAAGAACTCTGAGGCTGAAAAGATTAGCAAATGCGAGATCACTGTTGCCGATCCCAAGACGGAAATTGAAATCTCATCCTAAATTCAGAGTAGCGAAGAATCCGGTAAAAAGTATTCCTCTGAAGAAGGGGATAAAGTGGCTCTCACTGCTGACTCCATGTCAGAGGTCGTGCAACTGCCGAGGATTCAGGAAGGACGAAATTATGTGGAAGTTCAAGATGGTTCATGCGAAGGAGATCCACGGACTGCAAGCTGAGGATCTGTGTACCAGATGCGGACATCCACTTTGTGAGTTTTTAGTTATGGAGATTTTTTTACTTCGAAATCAGGTGATTAAAAATGACAATAATAATCTACAGTATTGCTTAAAAATCCCCTTTTTGTTTTTCGATATTTGGGTTTATTGACATTAATCGATGTCCTTGTCAGTTGATATTTATATGAACTCTTATTTCCAGGGCAACACAGGAGAAAGTACTCTCCAGAAGACAGAAGGGACCGTTACGCCGTCGTCAGGGACATCAGGATTCTCCAAAATTTCATGCTGAAGGAAAAAAATAACGAGAAACTCAGGGTGTATTTTCTTTTGTGGAAGGATCTCATATCTATAATAGTGGAAAACACGCCTGTTCCTATGAAACTTTATCCATCGAAGCGGGTTCTGGAAAGCAATGTGTCTATAAAAAAAGCACTCCAGATGTACATGGAATCTAAAGAAGCAAAGAAGTTTGGATTCATCAATAAGAACGCCTTGGATTTCCTGAAGACTTTGGACGATTTCAGATATCCACCTCCGAACAAAACAAATCTGTTTTCTGTGTTTTTTAACTCGAAGAAATTCAAGAATTCCAAAGCAGAAATCCATTTTAAGAAATGGTACAGATATTTTTACAGACAACTAATAGTGCATTGTTATTTGCCGCAATTTTTGCAGTCATTACCGCAATTTAGAATTTTTGACATTATGGGATATCATTTTATTTATTTTCTCGACCAATATATCGCTCTGAAGTTTGAAGAAAAGTATGCGAAAACTGGAGACCCTGGAGTTAAAATAATTGGTGTATTGTTCAAGAAGTTTGTTGAATTTGCGAAAGAAATCAAGACGATTAGCAAGAGACAAGTCAAAAGACATCCTTTAAGAGGTGAAGGAGAGAATGTTCTTGCTGATAATTATGGTAAGTTTATTTATTAGTTTTATCTTTTCAAAATAACTGATTTTGTGATTTTTAGTTTCTGACCCGGACAACTCAGGTATGGGCACAAGACATGCTCCCTTGGTGAGTCGGCTTCTGACGGAACATTCGGGTCCTGACTTTTTCAAGGATCTCTCGCCTCCGGCTCCGATGAAGACCCTCCAACTCGAAGAACCCCTGAGGATTTGTCATTTGATATGGAAAGCTAAATTGAGAAGCGAGTTAAATCAGTTTTTGCCGAAGAAGAGAAAAACGAAAAATATTAAATTTTTGAGAGATCCGGACACTTTGGAAGACTTCAAGGAACTTTCTGAAGCGATTAGAAAGAAGAAGGAAAAACGATATTTTAATTCTAATTGTGACAAAGAAAGAGATTCAGGAAAAATAGAACTATTTCTATTAAGAAATCAACGGAACGCGAGAGAAGTGAAGAGAAATGAGTTTTTGATGCAATTCGTTACTGTAATTCACCGACAACTACCGAAAATGCCGAAGCATTACATTTTGAAACTGGTTATGGACAGACATCACAGAAGTTTGATTCTCGTGAAGCACAACAAAAGAGGAGCCAATCCAGGATGGACAGTTTTGGGTGGAATTTGTTTCCGTCCTTTTATTAAACAAAAATTCTCTGAAGTTGTTTTTGTTGCTGTCCATGCGGATCACCAAGTGAGAGGATATGGGGGTTATATGATGGATCACTTGAAGAGAATTCATGTTGAGCAACTTGGATACCCTCATTTGCTGACTTTTGCGGATAAAAATGCCATAGGTTACTTCAAGAAACAAGGATTTTCGAAAGAAAGTGAAGTACCGAAGAATGTTTATGGGAAATTTATTAAAGAATATGATTCAGCGACTTTGATGTATTGTCATTCGAGAATTTGCAATACGAAAGATGATATTCTGTATTGGTCTAAGAAACTGGGAAGGGTGTTAATTAATATCCATAAAATTAATTGTCCCGAATGGTACTCGAAGAAAGATAACTTAAGAGAGAAGTTTATCAAGTATGATTTACTACCAATGAATGTTGACAGAGCAGAGAAAATTGATCAAGTTGGATATGGATTAACAGAAGAGGATATAGGATTGCCGAAACTGTTTTGGCAAGAACAATATGAGAAGATCTGGAGATTACCTCATTTTGAAAATGTGACTTCAGAAGATGAGAAATTGGGGGAAGATTCGGATGAAGAAATGCCAATTTTCGATGAAAAAGAAATTTACAGAAAAGCAAAAGATGGGAAAGAATGGAATTCAGATGAGGAAGAAGATTTGGTGAAAATGTTCATGCTTCTGGAGGCATTGTATAGATGTCCTTTTTCATGGCCTTTTCATTATCCTGTTGATGAATATTATGCACCGACTTATTATGAGGAAATTGTGAGACCGATGACATTGGAAATGGTCGAAGACAGACTTCATTGGGGTTATTTTGTTTCTGTAAGTTTATCTTTAGAGAAGTGGAAATTATGAAATTTCAATTTTAGGTTGAACAATTTTTGATTGATCTCAACGCTATGTTTTCTAATTGCTATTATTTCAATACTCAATTGGACAGTTTTTATTATCACAGTGGATTCAGATTGCATCAATATTACAACGCAATGGCGGTTCAAATTTTTGGTGATCATGTTAAAAGGGTTCTTTTACCAATACCGAAGAAGAAACCCACAATAAGAAGGATTGTCCCAAGAAATGGTACTTTTACTTTTGCACCTCCGAAACCCTATTGGTACCCTATGGTTAAAGAAATGCCAGTTCAAGAAAGACCGAAGAAAACAAAGAGGAGAAGGAGAAATTCGGCTGTTGTCAGAGTAGGAAAAAGAAGGAATCGTCCAAAGAAGTTAATTTTAAGGAAGATAAAACCGGATAAGAAGAAAAAGAAATCCACAGTGAATGGTGATAAGAAAGTAAATACTGTAGATAATAACGAAAAAAATAAGAAAGAAAACAGTGTTCAGAAAAAAAGTCCTATTAAAATTAAATTGAAGGCACCTATGATTCCAAGAACGAAAAATCAACCTCAACCAGAGATTTCGGATGATAATGAGAAGAGAGAGACAAGAGCGAGTACGAGACAAGCGACGTATATTAGTAAGAAGACAGCTCCAGCCAGAAGAATACGGTACAGATGATAGAAAATATGGTAGAAATGGTATGAAAGATACCATAAAAGCGAAGAGGATGTGGTACAGATGACGATAGACAAGGAGAATACATACGGATGACGTGATAGTCAATGAATTCAAGCTATTTTTAAATTAGCAATTAAAAATCCCAAAATTTGTACATAATTTTGGTAATCTTTTTATTGTTGATCTTTGATGAAAATGGGTGTGTAATTTGTAACAATTTTTATATAAATTTATAAAAAAACAACAACAAAAAATCAACAACTTTAATCTGAGAGAATTTCAACAATTTCATTTTCTTCTTCAGATTCCTCGTCGCTTTCACCTAAAATTTCCACTTTCTTCATATCCCTTGCTATTAATAAATAATCAAGAAGATTTTTCGATTCATTCATGAAATTAAACACCTGTTGGTTTTGATTGAAAATGATTCCTTGAATGCTCGTCAGTGATCCTATTGTTTGCTGTTTTTTCGATCCACTTTCCATTTTCAATCCTCTTTTGTGGACGTTCAAAATTGCGCTCAACCATTGATGGAAAAGATGGAACTTCTTCTCGAAAATATAGTTGTATTCTTCCGCAAATACTTTCAATAGTTTCTCCACATATATGATATTCAAGTTAGAAACCACATATTTCGCCGACTTGTAGTGAATTTGAAGAATAACCTTCTTAATGATATCCACCTTGTTCAACCTCAAAGCCAAAGATAAGGCTTTAACGTAATTCGTCACACCTAACGCCTCATTGACTGCTCTTGGGGTGACATCCATAGCCAACTCAAATGGATCAAAACGACGCTTGTTGTCCAAAGAATACAATCCAATTCCTTCTGTCGAAACAACCGCAAAGCTTCTACACGTCGGATTGAAATCAACTGCATTTACTTTCATTATCGGCTTGAACGCCCTTTCAGACATATCAGAATGGGTCGTTCCCGGAAGTTTCGTTCTTCTTTTGGAAGATCCATAATAGTGCTCCTTTTCTTCATCCGAAGAATCAAACAGCTCCATGTTTCCAAACTCAGTAATTTTTCTGTAGTCAACGTCAAGCTAAAAAGTCCAATCAATAATTCCCAAAGATTAAACTCGAAAACTTACTCTCACTCCATCAAGACTTTTATTCAAAGTGAGGAAAAACTTCCTCAACAAAACTCTATCATTGACACTGTAGAGACAGAAGAAGTTCGATTGACCTGCAGCAAGTAAAAGCAAACTATCTGGGGAAAAACAAATACATGTGAAAGATTTGTTCTTTTCACTTGTAGTTTTCTTAATATCATCTCTAGAAAGTCTACTTGGATCCACATCAACCTTCGTATCGATGGTTCCAATTTCACTTCTGTCCTTTGAATCAAAAAGAGTAATACATGAATCGTACGTCAGTGCTGCTATTAACTTTCCACAAGGGGAAAATTTGACATCCAAACCTTCACTCACAAGATTTATCGACTCCGATTGTGATCGATCTACAACATTGAATATTCTCATCGTTCTATCCAAAGATATCGTTGCCAAAGTAGATCCATGGATCGCCAACTTCGAAATAATACTTGAATGTCCCGAGAAGCTGTCTATCAAATCACCATTATCCATCGAAAACACATAGATTTCGAATAACTCCTTCGAAGCAGCAACAATCAATTCACTAGAATCGTCCACAACAATCGATCCAATTTGAGTCTGTCTCGGACATGTCATTGTCCTAAAGTTCCTATAACGTTTAATATCATGGCATCTTATTGTTCCATCCAGAGCCGCAGAAACAATAGCCTTTCCACTTTGGGTCCAAGCAACTCCGGAAACTCCCGCAGTATGCTCAGTGAACGTCACTATGCAAAAGGACGACGAAGTGTTCCAAATTTTAACCTTTCCATCTTCAGCTCCCGTCGCAAGTAGACTTCCATCTGGTGAAAAGGCTGCTGCTAGAACACTTTGAGAATGAGACTGCTGCTTCAAAATATATGATTCACTTTGCCATTCCCAGACGACAAGCTGACTTTGAGATCCTTCTCCACATCCAATCGCGAGCCAGTCACAAGACTCGTTCATCGACAGTGTAGCAATTTTGAAATCACTAGCTCTCATGTTCTGGATTATCGTGCAACTGGGAATCTCCACAATGAGGAAAACACCATGAGCATATCCGAGGGACATTATACTCGTCTTCTTGTTGTAACAAGCAGCAGTCAAAACGAGTTCGTAGGAATTTCCTTCCAGCTGATTGTTGAATTTTTCGCTGGAATTTCAATAGGAAGATTGAAACAAAATCCAGTAAAAAACTAAAACATACGTTTTTTGAAGAGAATAATTGATTTTCTCTACAGCATTATCCTTCTCATCATCTCCTGTCCTAATGACGAGTTCCTCCGGACTGAGATCACATTCCCATATGATTCCGACACCTCGCTCGTCGATGGAACAAACATCAAAACTGTTTTCACTTACGAAAAAACATCCAACGATCTTTCCTCTGTGACCGCTGATACCGTAGGCAGTGAGATTAGCGTACTTCTTCAAGGGATCGACGATCCAGAGTCGCTTGTCTTCTCCGCCACAGACAATCAGCTTACTATCATAGGACCAGGAGAGAGTTCTCAGGGGTTCCGAAGCCAGTTGTCGTATCTGGACCAAGGCAAATGGGTTAAAAAGTCCATCAACCTTGAAACTCGTCTTGTAGATACTCAACTTGCCCCCTGCACAGACCGCGAGTTTCCTAAATTTCGAGTTGTGAAATTTACACAAGTACTGAACCTACTTTCCGTCTGGAGAAAACTTGACGACTCTGACCTTCTCGCCGAATCTCATTCGATACAAGACCGTGCCGTGAGTCATGTTGATGAACTGTCCGATTCCAACCTCGTTCACGGCGAAGGCGTGCTGTCCGGAGGGAGATAACTCGAGGATGGTGATGTTAAAAGAGGACTGCACCGGCAACGTCCAAGAGCAGTTTTCCTTGATGTTAAAGACCTTAATCTTGTTCCCCACCGGGGCCACAACCACATGTTGACCGAGAAAACTAACGTTGCCGTTCTTATATGAACTGCCAATCATATCAGAAAACTGAAATTATAGAAAAAATTCGACTTTAATATCACTAATCCTCGTCAAACATCTTACCTCATAATTGATATTCATTCTGGAGATGTAAATAGGAGAAACAAAAGCATAGAAATTGAAAAATGAAGAATTCAGAAAATGAGGCAAAACAGGAAAGTAAAAGAAAGCGTTGGCGACAGGAACGTTCTGCCAAAAAAACACTTCGAAAAAACGAAATTTGAGTTTTTGTTAGAAGAAATTGCAAATCAACTTTTTTAATGAGTGGATGAAAGTTTTTGATTTCGAAATACTAATGGAGGAAATAGGAACGTGATGAATTGAAAAATAAAAAAGATTATGGTTCATAGAAAATTTTATTTTTGAAACCCTTCTTTATTATGATCTATGGAAATTCATTATCAAGCATTACATTTTCCCATAACAAGGTTATTGATTTTTCCCCCTAGAAAATTTTCAAAATTATCCGCTGGTACAGAAACCACAGGTGAGAGGACATTGGGTACGCATGACAGTGTTGTAGACAGTAACGTTGCAGAGGTACGAAAGTGTTGGGCAGTCAGAAGTTCCTGTGGTGGGGTTCGTTTTGTCGACACAGGTGGTTGAGGTGATAGATGAGGTGGTGGACGAAGAGGTGCTAGTGGAACAGCGGCCGCAAGTTCTGGGACATTGCTGAGTCTGAAATTTGTTACTTTTAGAAAGCAGTATAAAAACCAAAAGTTTACCATGAGAGTGTAGTAAATAGTGTTGTTGCAGAGGAAGGCTCTGCTGGGACAATCACTGACTCCCGTGTTAGGGTTGAGCAAGTCGACACAGGTAGTGTTGGTTGTGGTGTTGGTAGCCGCGCTGCAACATTGGCTTCCAGAAACGATCAAGGAAGCTGGGCAGATGTATGTTCCATTGACCAAGAGGGCTGCGTTGCAGTTTGTCAAAGTGGTACTAGTGGAGGTGCAGCACTGAGTTCCACTGACGGTCAAGCCAGTGGGACAGATGTAGGTGCCGTTGACGAGGAGGGCGTTGTTGCAAGTCTGGGCTTCTGAAGCGACGACGAAGAGAGCGACGAAAGCGAAAGCGATTTTCCCGAACATTTTCTAAAATCTGCTTCTGATGAATTCTGTTTTCTCGGACCATATTTATATCCTTGCCTCAGGTATTGTCCACTCTGTTTGCTCTCGATTAATTTGTTTACAAATGTTTCTCTTTCTTTTTTCTTTTAAGAGAAATCCATGTAAAATTATGGATTCTGTTTGTTTAAATCTCTTCCTTTATTTTCCTGAACAAAGCAAAAAAACGAATTTGATAAAAGCCGATTTTCCATTTTTGATAAGACAAATCTGGAGTTTCCACGTCAAAGCCGATCAATTTTATCATCATTTCTGATTTCTGCTTCTTCTAGTTCTGAGATCATTATAAAAGCGAAGAACAAGGAATAGGACACTTTACTTTTTTCGAACAAATTAGAACCTTTCGAAAGTTCTGGGATTTTTCAAAATTCGGTGGGAAATGCTGTATAATTCCTAGAACACTGTAGAACCCTTCACAAGTTTTAGAATTTGTTGAGAAATTAGAAAATTCGTCTTGAGAGAATTTCGAGTTTACAATTTCGTAACGAGATATTTTCAGAGATGAGAACTCTCTGTATCCTGGGCCTCGTTCTTCTGGCCTTCTTGGTCATCAACGATGCTTCTCCCTTAAATAAGAAGAAGCCTATCATCAACAAGAGACACATGATCAGAGGAAGACTTTCCCACGGACTTGTTCCTAAGGGTACTGTAGATCCCACTAAGCAAAGAAGATCATCGGAGAGCTACATTACCCAGAAAATCGACAACTTCGACAGCAGCAACACCGCAACATATCAACAGGTAAGAATTTTGAAAATATTTCCATCTTGAGTAAAAATTTAAAAAATATTTTTATTTCATCATGAAAATTGTAAAATTTTATTTTTCAGCGGTACTGGTCCAGCGATGAATGGTACAAGCCCGGAGGTCCTCAATTCTTGATGATCGGAGGAGAGTCTGGAGAAGACCCCTACTGGGTGGACGACGGTACCCTCGAGTGGACTAAGTTGGCTGCCGAGACCGGAGCAATGGTGTTCCTTCTCGAACACAGATTCTACGGATCTTCTCAACCAACGTCGGATCTTACCTTCGCTTCCTTGAAGTACCTGACTTCGGAACAAGCTTTGGCCGACGTCAACAGCTTCATCACCGCCATGAACAGTCAATTCAACTTCACGAATCCCCGTTGGATCACTTTCGGAGGTAGCTACTCCGGAGCCTTGAGCGCTTGGGCGAGACAAGTGTACCCCAACAACGTCTACGCCGCCGTAGGATCTTCGGGTCCTGTCCAGGCCGTCGTCGACATGACTGGATACTTGGAGACAGTATACAGCGCCTTGAACAACTACAACCCAGCCTGTGCCACTAGCCTTTACAATGGAATGTTGCAGATCAACAAGTTGATGAAGACCGATTCCGGAAGAACTCAAGTGAGCAGCACCTTCCAGGTTTGCGACACCCTGCCTGCTGATGCCGATAACATCGCCTATTTCTATGAAGCTATCTTGGGTAATTACATGGGTATCGTACAGTACTCCGAAGATAACGTCGGAATTTATGCTAACGAGCTGACGATCCCTGAACTTTGCAAGAGACAGATGGACAGCTCTATCGGAGACGACATGGCCAGAGTTGCGAACGTGAACTCTTGGTTGATGCAAATGGAAGGAGAATGGTGTCTCGGAATCGATTACAACGGGTACATCGACTACTTGAAGAACGCCCAAGCCGGAGGTTCTGATGGAGACTGTAGGTTTTTAAAGTTAAAAAAACCATCTTTCGAAGGTTCCCAAAAAATGAAACTTGATTTCCTCTTAGAGTAGTATATGTGATGTTGGTTTAGATCGCTCCTGGATCTGGCAAACATGTAACGAGTACGGATTCTACCAGTCCACCGACAGCTCCCTCGTCATCAACAACATGACCGGAGAGATCGTCATCCCTGTCGACTGGTACGTCAAGCAGTGTGCTCAGATCTACGACAGCAGTTACGACAACTCCACAGTGTACAGCAAAGTCGATGCCACAAACGTCCAATACAAGGGTCAAAACGGATTCACAGGAACAAGAGTCACCCTTCCGAACGGTACCAATGACCCCTGGCACGTTCTTGGAGTACTTAAAGCCACAAACAACAAGGTCTATCCACTCCTCATTGACGGAACCAGCCACTGTGCCGACATGTACGCTGCGGGATCCAACGACAAGCCAGGTCTCACCGCCGCCAGAGCCTCTCTCAGAACTCACGTCATCTCTTGGGTTAATGAGTAATCTAATTAAAAATAAATGTCTTACTTATCAAAGAAATTTAAGTAAAATAAAAGTTTAATTTATTGGAAAAAGTATACAGGAAATAGAACTTCAAGTGGAAAAACTAGATCATTCACCTTTTAAGATGTAATTATTGATTAAATTTATTTTTTAGCGCATTTTAGGAATTTTTATGAAAAAAATCCAAACCAAAAATATTCTGTTTGTACAAATCGTAGTTTATTTTCTGTTTTATTAGATGTGCATTCCAAATCCATTATTTATTTTCATTGGATTTTTTTTGGAACAAGGAAAATAAGGTAAACGTGAGAAATCTGAGAATGCATCAAAGTTCATTGCTATTCACCCAAGTGTCTTACAGTACACCCAAAAATTCATTAACACATAAAAACGCGCTTAAGGTTCGCTCATTTTTCAACACATTTCCTGAAATAAGGAGTAATTAGAGGAAAATCAATTCCCTCTTCTTGATAAAAAGAATCTGCAATCCATGCATAAAAGAGGATCAACCTTATCGTTAAATTTCTTTTTCCTTATAGTTTTGAGATCAACATAAAAGCAAAAACCAGGAAGGAAAAATTTCATTCTTTGAACGAATTAGAGTTCGTGGAAGTTTCAGAATGTAGTGAAGAAGTTTAAGATTTTCGAAAAAATCTGGTTTTCCAGGATTTATTGGGAAATTAAGAAATCAACATCCAAAAATCCGAATCTGAAGTTTTTAGGAATTTCAAAGATTCATTTAAGAGAATTATATAATAAGATATTTTCAGAGATGAAGACTCTCTGGATCCTGGGCCTCGTTCTTCTGCTTTTCTTAGTTGTCAACGATGCTTCTCCTTTGAACAAGAGGAAGCCCATTGTTAGGAAGAGACATATGGTTATGGGGAGACCTTTTCATGGATTCCTTCCGGGGGGTATCGTGGATCCAAAGAAACAAAAGGCAATAACAGATACTCATTTTACTCAGAAACTCGACCATTTCGATGACAGCAACACCGCAACTTTTCAACAGGTAAAATGCTAGGAAATGTTTTCATCTTATAACCGAAATCGGGAATTTTCATTTTTCAGCATTATTGGTACAACGACGGATGGTACAAACCCGGAGGTCCTCAGTTCTTGATGATCGGGGGAGAGTCTGCAGGGAATCCCTTCTGGGTGATTGATGGGGACACAGAGCTCGGGAGTCTAGCAAAGGAAGTCGGGGCAATGGTGTTCCTTCTCGAACACAGATTCTACGGGAGCACTCAACCAACTTCGAATCTTGACTATTCTTCTTTGAAATACTTTACTTCAGAACAAGCTTTGGCCGATGTCAATGACTTCATAACAGGGATGAATAGCGAGTTGAACATCACGAAGCCCCGTTGGATCACTTTCGGAGGCAGCTACTCCGGAGCCTTGAGTGCTTGGGCGAGACAAGTGTACCCCAACAATGTTTACGCTGCGGTAGCCTCCTCAGCCCCCGTCCAACTCGTCGTCGACATGACTGGGTACATGGATACAGTATATCATGCCCTGAACAACTATGATCCCGTCTGTGCCACAAGTGTTTACAGGGGGGTACAGCAGATGAACAGTCTTGTGAAGACGGATTCTGGAAGATCCCAATTAAGTTCCCTTTTCAAAACTTGCACGACATTGTCCTCCGATCCAGATGATCTAGCATTCTTCTTCGAGAACATCTTGTCATGCTACATGTTTGTCGTGCAGTATTCCGAAGACAACACTCTGTTTTACGATGTTGGTATGACGATCCCGGAGCTTTGCAGAAGACAAACAGACGCTTCTGTCGGGGACGACTTGGCCAGGGTCGCCGGCATCAACTCCTGGATCATGGGAATCGATCTGGAATTTTGTCAGCCTGTCGAATTCAAAGAATACATCGACTCTATAAAGAATGCCAAAGCCGGAACTCCAGAAGGAGATGGTGAGTTGCATTTTAAAATAATTTTACGTCTTCGAAAAATACAATTCAAATTTCTGCTATATACTGTACACCATATGTTCTTAATTTAGAACGTGGCTGGACTTGGCAAACATGTAACGAATTTGGATATTTCCAAACCACTGACAGTCCTCTCGTGATCGCCAACTTGACCGGAGAAAACGTGGTCCCCGTCGACTGGTATGTCAAGCAATGTGGCCAGATCTTCGACAGCAGCTACAACAACGCCACGATCTACAGTAAAGTCAATGCCACGAATACCTACTACAAAGGCAACACAGGATACAGTGGGACGAAGGTGTCTTTTCCGAATGGATCCAATGATCCTTGGCACGTTCTCGGAGTAATCACACCCACTAATAACAAGGTCTACCCCATCCTTATCGACGGAACGAGCCACTGTGCGGATATGTATCCTCCGAAGTCGAATGACAAGCCGAGTTTGACGCAGGCTAGGGCTTCCGTTAGAACTCACGTCATCTCCTGGGTCAACGAGTAAAGTCAATAGAAAGTAAAAAAGTATCTAAGGAAAATCCAACAACTATAAAATAATGTCGGTGAATAAAAACAATATTCTAAAACTAAAAATAGAGATTATCACGAAAATCCCAGTAATTGTGTTTCAACATGGGAATTTGGTGACCTTTAATCGTTGCAGCGGTTAATAAATTCAAAGCTAAAGAATAAATATATCTAATACCTCAAACAAAAGTACATATACACCATATTTTTCACGAAATATAATAGAAACTTTTAGGATCGTGTGTCCTAGGAGTGTCCACCGGTCTCTGGAATCTAGAAGGTCTCATGTTCTTCTGGATTCACAGCATGGTGAGTATAAAAGCTCGTTTCAGCTTAACTAAATTGTTTTTTCCCTGTACTTTGTTAATTTCCTCAATACAATTCCTATGAGCTTACTGAAAAGTCACTGACATTATTTTTAATATTAATTTCAATCAATTTCTTAAACAAATACATTGGATTTTTTTAAATTTCCGGGTTATCTGATTTTTCGATCTTTCTTTTGTTCTTTTTTAGACACAATTTCCCCTGTAGTTCATCCCTTCACCTGTTTCTTGAATACACAAAATCTGGGTTTTGTTGCAGATGTCAGAGTTGAAAATTGACGCAGGTCCCAGGAACAAGGATCTGTTGACCTTGATTCTGACGACTTTATAAACCCCAGAATTGCTTCCTGCGTTATTATTTGTCTTCCAAAAATGGCTTCGCTGTTGAAAGTCCTGATTCCTGCTGTCTTTTGTTTCAACCTTGTTGTCGGCCAATGTCCTGGTGGTGCTGCCAGCGTTGGACGTAAGTTTTTAAATATGATATGATATAGTGTCGTTAATGAATACTTTGATTCTACTAGAATATCTGAGATTATCTCATAAAGATGTCTACTTTTAATTTTCATGTTCTCTAAATTATATATATTTAGCTTGTTTCGGAGGTGTTTGTCCTCCTGGCAACACATGTACCGGAGGTACTGATTGTTGTCCTAATGCTCCACCCCCACCTACAACTCCACCACCTCCACCCCCTACAACCACTACCCCTGCAGCTACCGTGGCCCCAACTATTCCACCTGCTGGATCTTGTAGTGATATCGCGAGTAACTGTGTTCAGAACGCAAACCTCTGCACGAACGCCA
>VOSG01000633.1:0-15711 GCA_009761265.1 Halicephalobus sp. NKZ332 | reverse complement strand
GGATGAATTTTTTCCCAGGATTTAAATTCCACATTATTTCCATTATCTTTACTCTTTCTATATTATACTATAATGTTTATTTCTTCTATGAGTCGACCTTTTCTAGGATATGGCAGTTTATGTCTGGAATTCTTGCTCAAAGTTATTCTCTGAAAATTCACAACAAAATTTTGTTTCTAATCTTCTTATTTTGCTCATTTACTGTATTTTACCCTATGAAATTTGAAAGAAGAATCGTTAGCTTCTTGGTTGTCTTCTGCTCCTCTCTAATAATTTCATCGAGTTCTGAAAAATCAGAATCTATATTCTTGAAAATTTTAAAATCTAAGAAAATTGAATCGGGATTTGTGTTCCTTGGTGATATCTCCTATATTTTATATCTCGTCCATTGGCCTATCATCACCTTCATGGCATTTAAGATAATACAAAACAATTTCGGAGTAATTGGTAATGATTATTTATCCAATAAAGTAGCAATTTTTAATCCTAAAAAATTTCAGCAATTTCGTCATCTTTCGTTGTGGCTGTTTGTTTCCATATTTTGATCGAGAAACCACTATTAAAAAATATCAAAACAAAAAAACAACTCATCTTGGTCATAACAACCCTGTACATAATATTATATTCGTCATCGAAACTTCTAGAAAACCATATACATAAGTCAGAAATTCCTTCTGCGAAAGTTTTGGAATTCGTACGAAAATTAAACGACTTGAATTCCGAAATTCAGAAACCTCCCGGATGGACTTCTGATGACGACTATCGAGCAGCTCTTCACCTTATGAGAGATCAACCTTTCAAGGACCCTAATTGTATTAACAACGAGAAGTCCTATACAAACATCGTACCTCGGGGATATCTACGTTTTTGTGAAACCCGGAATCCGAGATCCACGCAGAATCTCACCGCCTTGGTCCTCGGCAACTCTCATTGTCTCGCTGTAGGACCTATAATAAACCAAGACAAGAGGTTCAGTACAGTAGTCAGGGTCTCTGGAGACACCTGCCACTTCCCGTCTAGAGCAAAAAGAGAATTTTGTAATGACATGATTACTATGGACTTCGAAATATTGGAAAAGTTGAAGCCGGATATCGTTTTTCTTTTTTTCGCCTATGTGGGGAAGATGATAGAGACGCCTAAAACCAAAATCACAGCAAAAGATCCGAGGTTTCTGTATTTGAATAATACAATAGCGAAAATGTCGAAGTATACAAAAGCCATCATCATCAACGATATCGATATCAGATTTCCTTATAGTGTCACGAAAGTATTTCTAAGAAGAAAAAGAAAAGGGCTGGAAACAGATTCTCTAAAAGAAACTGGGACCATAGAAAAGGTATGCTGAGAAAATTTAAAAAGTTTTCATGAAGCTATTAAAACAATTTTTTGAAAATTTCCATTCGAAACAAGATATTGTAAAATTTAATATTTGTGAGTCTGGAAATTCAGAAAATATCAAGTAGATTCCAAAACGATAAATGAATTATTTTCTTAAGTTGGACTTTCCAGGTTTCGAAAGAACCAGAAATCAGAAGATGTTTGGACCTTTTACTTCAGTATTGTCCTATCTGCGTCATCGTCAGACCTCGTGACGCCTTCTGTAGCAACGGAATCTGTGATCCAATTGACAGGAAATACAATCTCCCGATGTTTAGAGACAGTGGTCACGTCCAAGGGCTCGGTCGTCGTCACTACAAGCCATTCATCGACAAGGCGATTTCTCAAGCCTTAGACATCATAGGCAACAGTTCCCATACGGATGAACATTGATATATGGATTTCAATTAATATAGGAGCAAGGATTGATATATGAATCTAATTCGATATATAAATATAGCATATTTTTTAAATGAATCGAAATTGAGAACTCGGAAGAGAGATGGCAGAACTTGAACAAAAGAAAACTTTCTGTTTCGCTTTTCGAATACCTTGATTTCCTAGAAAAGTGCATTAGAATAACTCTCAATGATATTTGAGGATATTAAATAATTCTGTAATTCCCCTTCTTAATTGCCACTAATATTTATGTCATCCAATAATTTCGTCATTTTTGGTACGGATTATTGTTAATTATGTAATAAGTTTTAATACCTTTTCCATAAAGTTGAAATATAAACGTCAAAAACTTGTTTTTACTTTTATACTTTTTTCAATTCAAATTAAGGGGATTTGGCTTATACGAATGATTCAATAATTTCAAATGCAATTAAAGAACTTACTTTCAAAGCACAAACTTCGTTTTGAGATTAACTATACCACCACAAAGTGATCACTCCCTTAATCTCATTTTCACCGTAATATCGGATATTCAACTATACTAGCATAGGGTATTCTAATCATTCCTCTAATCTCATTTTCATCATAATATCGGATATAAACGAATTTATTTCGAAACAAAG
The DNA here is from genome assembly GCA_009761265.1 of Halicephalobus sp. NKZ332. Taxonomy (NCBI): domain Eukaryota; kingdom Metazoa; phylum Nematoda; class Chromadorea; order Rhabditida; family Panagrolaimidae; genus Halicephalobus; species Halicephalobus sp. NKZ332. The sequence continues at coordinate 13,312 of VOSG01000633.1, read as the reverse complement.
CGGAATTTGAGGTTTACTAAGTATCAATTACGGACAAAAGGAAATTATTTTCTCTTTTTATTCCTCTATATTTAGGATTCTATGAAGTCATCCGAAATCCGATATGAATTTCTGAAAATTAGTGTTGAAACATTTTTGTAGGAAATTATCTCTTTTTATAACGATGTCGTTAAAATGGTTCGTACGATGAAAATACAGAATTATTATCTTTCGCTTCGAAAGTTCTCTAATTTTCTAAAGTTTCCGGAATTTATGTCAAAGCACTTTTGTGAAAAAACCATTTCCTTCTTTATAATAATGCATTAAAGATACAATAATCCTTCATACGAACACAAAGTTATTTTTTTTCCTTTAAGAGTCCCCCAAATTTCTATAAAATCCTAAGAATTTGCTTTGAAATGATTTCGTAAAAGACCTTTTTTCTTATTCTTATGAAAACATAACTCTTTTATCGATAAATAATTCAGTTTCAAGTTACTTTTTTGACAACGTTCTTGACGTTATGACCCGATATTACAGGTGCTGAGTAAGCAATTTCGTTGAATTTGTACTCACCTTCGCATTTAATTAATGTTATTTTTTTCAATTAATCCATGAGGTCATTACGTCAGTTAACGTAATAAGGTTAAAGTTTATCAAGTGGGATTTCGTGGGAGTCACTAAGATTTTATGAGATCTTGTAGGGGTTCCGAGAATTGAGTTGAAACTTTTCATTATTTTGTGAAATCTCTGGAATCTTGTGAGTCTCGAAAATCTGGTTGGTCTTATGAAATCATGGCATTTCCCTGAAGTTACTGAAAGATCCTAGAAATCCAAAAATTGCACTTTCATTCCGGGATCATTTCGCTACAATGTCGAGCATTGCAATGACTTAAATCATCTGAATACTCAAATTCCAAATCTTCGTAGATTCCCAGACTCTCTTTTCGAGGTTATTTCGTGAAAAATTTGTTTATGGTATTTTTGTAGTGTGATCTCTCTAATAAAAATAAATTAATTTTTAAAAGGATTCTATGGATTCTGCTTCAGACAGGAAGTCTAATAAACGAAAGAATATATTTTTTAACTAATCTCTCATTGACGCAAATGAAGATCCGATTTATTGGGATTTGAGATTTCTCCCGCATAAACAATCGGATTAGCACGCTTTCTTCAGGGAGGCAATATCATTGACCTTTCCCAAACTCCCTGAGCCCACATGTCTCTGGACGCTTTGGGAATCTTCTTAATCCCAGGATTTTTGATTCATGATTTTAATAGCCTAGAGGAATGATGACATCTTAGACCAACGAAAATCTGCTGACAAGTGACTAACTCTTCTTGAGACCGAAAAGATATATGAAATAAAATACTGTAATCCTAATCAGCTTTAATTCCCCTTCGTCTTAAGACTAAATTTTGTTTCCTCCCAAGACCAGAAAATTAAAAATAAAATCGTCGTAATTATAAATAAATATAATATTTTCGCGGTACAACAAAGCTTTTTTCGAAATCAGAATAAATTTTTTGTCGATTTTTGGTCTAATCACAAATATCCTATCTTTCTATACAGCACAATGTGGACTTGGCTGTGGGAAGTTTTGAATTTCCAAATAGATATTACTTTGCAGAAAGATTAAATCTGTACGACTCCATCTTCTGTTTTGTTTTCCCCTCGAGACTAACTGCCCACGTGAACTGGAGCAATTACATTCATCTTTGTCCTCGACAAAAATGTGTCTGATTCCGACATCACCAATAATTCCCCGGAGAAATTCCACCTTCTTTTCGAAACTCAGTCAAATACCGAAAGTAAAAAAGGTCTCGATGGGATAATTACCGTCTTGCTGTACCCCGAAAGAACATCACCAAAATAATCATCCACATCCTTCGGGATTTTCAGAATAAAAATTATACATCATTTTTTGGTTGAAATTATCTTTCCAAGTTTCGAAAGATCTTACCACGAGAGTAATTCACAGAAAGAATACAATTAAAAATGAAGGTAATTCAATAAAATGAGGACTTTGTTAATTGTACCCTCAGGCACTTGCTCATATAAATCTGTTTGCAAAATGTCTCCAATCCTTTAATTATGGGATTTGAGTGTAATTTTGCTCCATCTGTCAGATTTTGTAAACAAGAATTTAAAAAATTATTTTTAGATGTTATTTCAATTGATGTAATTATCAGTTAAATAACACTCCTCAAAATCTTCTATACGATATCTCTTGAAAATTCTACGAATTTCCGGAAGTTCAAGTAGGGAAATTTTTCAAAGATCTGTTTTGCTATTTTTTACAATAATGGTTCTGGAGAAGTTTGAGACCAAAAACCTAGAAATTTGTGTCGAGACCGTTTTCTAAGAATTTATCCCTTATAATTTCCCTAGAAAAATAATCTGGAATTGAAACCAGAAATCAAGAATTCCGGAAACTCCCGTTGAAACTCTTTCGTGAAAATCTGTTTTATTATTTCTCATAACACTATAATCCCGGGATGAAAAATTGAAACCTTGTTTTTCGAGGCTCCTAAAAAGTTCCAAAGATTATTGTAGCGATGATTTCGTAAGCATTCCCACGTATAATTCCTATTATAGTGTAATTATTAAGGCCAAGAATTAAAGACGAAAATATCTCGAGATTATAAAACTACAAAGTATCTAAAACATTTTCGAAATGGATTTAATTTTTAATGCCTATAACTCCAACTTCATCTTCAATTTTTTTAGCTTACTGTATGAATATTTTCTGAAATAAAAAATTATCCCGAAATATTTTAAATGAAAATTTGTTCTTTAACACTATTAACTTCTATTCTCCTACCAACCTAATTTAGCCTACCGTATGAGAAATAATAAAAGGTGGAAAATATTTTAAAGTCATTTAAACACGAGTAGATTGAATTTTTAATATTCATAAATTTGACCTTATTTTTAACTCAATATACCGTATTAGCAAATTCGAGAATTAACAATCACTTTATAACATTTAACACAATTCCAAAACATAAATAGATTGAATTTCTAATATCCACAAATTTAGCTTTTCATTCTTAATTTATCTTCGTCACTTTAAATACAGCAACTTCGATAATTTCGGAATTAATATACCTCGCTTGAATGCGTTTGCGTAAATCCAGGACGTCTCCTGCATGTCGTCTAAAAAAGAAACAGGAAAATAAATTTTCATTTGCAAAAATTCAATTTCCATCACATTAAATACTGAACCTATTTTTAAACTCTCCAAAGATCTTTCCTTGTTATATAAAAATAAGAAAATCAAATTCAAAATGTTTATTTCTTGTTATATAAAAATTAAAGAGTTAATATGCTAGAAATTTTTTTCCCTTTTCAAAAATTCATTATAAATACTCCTACAGTATGTTTATAATGTCCAGCAGATGTTTTCGGATTTAGCAACTTGGTATTTTTACTCATTTTAGGAACTGTATTTTGAAATTTAATATGCATTTTTTAATCTTGTCAAAAGGTCAGATAATTGAAAAAAATTTTAACTTTCATTTGACAAGTTTAAGAGAACCACGCAGAATTAAAGATTCGATAGGTGACATTAAAGATAGAAATTTAGGGTTGTACCTTACACTAAAAGAGTAAAGTTTATATTTTAGTAATAGTTGAAGTTAATTTTTTTAGAGCTTGTTCATATAATTTAGAAAATATTAAAATGTGATTAGTGGCATTAAAAATAAAAAATTTAAGGTTGTAGTGTTGAAAAAGTAAAGTTTATATTTCACAATAGTTCGGATTGTTATTTTGAGCGTTTATTATGGATAATGGTATTAAAGAAAAAATTTTAAGTTGTAGTTATATTTAAAAAAGTAAAGTCTTTATTTCAATAATAGTTGAAATATTTTTGTCTCCAACGTCATTCTTCGGATATAAATTCCAAAAGTACTAATTCAAAGCTCACTGTTTGTGTTAAAAAATTAGAATCTGTGAATTTTCTTTAAAATTAAGAATTCGAAAAATAATGATATAAATAAAAAATGAAGATTAGAGTTTTCTAAAACCCCATGTTTTTGATTCGAGATTTGAAGTTTCAAAGAAATTATCTTTAATATTTAGGAAAATCTGTATTTTCAAAAGTTCAAAGATGTAGAATTCCCTGAGGCTTAATATAACGTAAAATAGTCATGTATATTCACGATATTACTCGTACAATAATCATTGAAGTCCACCATGTTTTTTTATGAAATAACCAAGTATGTTAATGATGTTATTTGTAAAGTTATTACATTCCAGTCATATTTTTACGAAATAATTGTATGTACGAATAATATCTTTTGTAGAGTAGTTGTATATAGCGATTGTATTTTGCAAAATAGTTATATACTAATGATGTTTTTTGAAAAGTAACTACTTTTATAATAATACTTTTGCAAGAAATAACAACAAAAAATTCCTCATTCGAATATTTAATCCTGTACCGATCACATTGCTTTTGTACCAGAAAAACAAAACCTCCGTGTTAAGAAAAGAAACAAGATTTTTCCAATCAAGAAAGCAGTTCATTTTGGGAAAATTACTTGTTTACGATCTCTGGATAGGATTACAGAATACCGTACAAGATTATGAAATTTTCTAGAATTGATTGTATGCCTTTGTAATCTTATTCACGTAGAGGGATTTCGGTCTCGGTTGGAAAATTTGGAGTCTTTGTGCTGAGGCATTTGTTCTTTGGGTTTCATCCCACACGTTTCTATTTCCGTAACAATATAATTAGTCCCCCAAAACCTCACTAGTATCAAATCCCACCATCTTTGGTCTCGACAAGAAAACTCTGAACTCTTGTGCCGAGACGCTTTTTCTTTGGATTCCATCCCACACGTTTCTATTTTCCGCAGTAGGGTGATTTTTATCCTTGGATTTTCTTTTTAACCTCGGGATTACGGTCAATGTGTGTTAATCTCGAATTCTGGCACATCACAGAATGTTTACCAGAAATTTCTTTTATTAACTCTCCATCGTTAGAGAACTTTTGCGTCAATGGCGTTATTAAATTCTCGATTTTCTCGATATTTAACAAAAAAGTAAAATTACCTCTTTCAATTTTATAATTTTGTGAAGAACTAATTTTCTGTAATGCGTAAATATTTTTTGTTTTTGTTTAAATTTGATAGAAATCAAGTTTTCCTTTTTGTGAGAATTTGTTAAAATTCGTGGAAATTAAACTTCCTTCTCATTTTGATGAAATTAAGTTTGTTAAAATGGTTTTTCTTAATCAAAATTAAGCTTCGAAAAATTAACTCACAGTAAATTTCCCAAAAAAATCCGTTTTTCTTTTTTAATAAAATTGGAATTGTTGGGAAAATAATCTTTCATATTACGTAAATAATTTTTTAATTTTTTTTATTAAAATTAATGAAACTGAAATTGAAAGAAAAGGGATTATTTTCTGCGACATCATCTTGCAAAAATGAAATCAAAAAGATTAGATAAATCTATGCCAATATTTTCTGACATTTTGTCCATCCTGAAAATCCAATTCCTCCCGGATTATCTTTGAAAAAAAAAACTTATTTGACGCAAATGGGAGTCATGAGAGTGATTAAAGGATCTGGAACTCAATCTCAATCTGGGCGTCGCTTAAATCCGTTAAAAGTCATTATGCAATTTGTTTCTCCCGGTTTTTCACGTTTTTTATGATAAAACAAGAATTTTTATACTCTATGGAAACTTTGAGACTATAGATGTTTTCGGATATTTGCTTCAAAAAATATGGAGACTAATATCGGAATATCCCCTTAAAAGCTCTGAAAACTCGTACCAGGATCACTATTTTGAATTTGTCTTAAGAAGATAAGGGAAATCTTTGAGTATTTGATGTTAGTTTCGAAATGAGTGATTTTTGGCTTATTCCGATTATAAATTAAGTTACTTGATCTCTTAATCGTCTTTCGTGCCAGGGTCAAGAATTAAAATGTCTTTTGAGGAATAAAAATAAATTTCCAAGTGATCAATGTTGGTCTCAAAACGAGTTCCTTTTATTTGTTTCAATTACGAACTAAGTTACTCGATTCCTTAATGATCTTCCGTGTCGAGGTCAAGATTCAAAATAGCTCTTGACAAATGAAATAAAATTTTTAAGTGATCGACGTCTGTTTCGGAAAGAGTGACTTTTTTATTTGTTTCAGTTATAAACTAGATTTTTGCTCGTTTAGTCATCTTTCTTGCTAGAACCAAGATCTAAAATAACCTTCGAGAGATAAAATTGCCAAGTGATCAGCGTTAGTTTCGAAAGGAGTGGCTTTTTTATTTCGATTACGAACTAGATTGTTGCTCGTTTAGTTTTATAGGTTTGACTCGTTTATCTTTTTTTCAAGTTGGTTATTTCGAATTTCGTTTCACCTGCTGTCCGCCTTTAAACGTTAATAAAATAAAAGTTAAAAACTAACTTTTTAAATGAAATTCAATCTTGTACTTTACAGAAACCAAAGGTTCGACCTTTGTGAATTTTTTCGAAATAAATTTCTGAAGTTTTTTAAATCCTAGAGAATTTTAACTTCGAGATTATATTTGACAAAAATCTCATTTTCTAAGTTGCCTCGAAATGAATTCCTGAAACTTTCATATTTCCTTTCTGAAATTCCCACCAAATTCTATTTCGGTAAAAGAATGGAAGTTCTTAAATTATGTTATGTTTCAAAAATCCCACTCTTCTAGATACCATATTTTTTCTTCGAATTCAAACTTTATTTTAAGATCAAAAAAATTAAAATCACCTGGAAAATCTAATTAGATTTTTATTCGAAGCAATGCCAAGCTTTTTGATTTATAATTCCACCTTAAATGTTAATATTAATTTTAATTCTAAATTTAATGTCAATGCTAATTTTGGTCATAAGATTAAGTCCACTTCCAACTTTAATGCTAATATTAATTTTCATTACACCATTAATATTAATTACTGTCTCAATGCTGACATTAGTTCCAATTTCGATATGGAGTACGATATTAATGTGAATACGACTCTAAAGTTCAAGTTTAGTTTCGATTTTAATTTGGAGTTTTAATATCAGTACAAATTTTCACATTAAGGTTAGCACTACTAAGAATTTGGATTCCAATAGGCATTTAAAGTCTACGGTTTATTTAAGTTTCAATATGAAGCTTTATGGTAAATTTAGACTTATTTTAAAATAAATATGAGTTGTTTTATTTCAACACAAATACGAATGTCTGTTTCCATTTTAGTGTAAACATAGATTTTCACTTCCATTTCTATTTTAATTTAAAAACTGTAATGACAGTTATATTAAAATGAGTCAACTCGAGGGACTTGTCATTTCCCAATCATAATGGAGATTCGTATTCCGTCACTTGACATTCAATTACTGCCATCCCAAATTTCCAATTAACTCTCTATTCAAAAACGGCGAAATGAAATATATCGTGCCCTGAGGCTGAAAGAACTAAATGTGACTAATTTGGCAATTGCGCACTTTCGCTTTTCATCTATACTCAAAAAATAGAATTTCTAGTTGTATTTAAAAGTGTAATCTTTATCTTTATTTAGACAGTATAACTTTTATTCCAAAAAATTACCTTTTAGGAAAATTCTCTCGAATCCTCAGAAAATTAGATAATTTATTTTTTAATCTTAATTAATTTTTTCCGGAATTTTTAAAGCGAAAATGATGAATAGTCCCAGAACAACCAGCTTCCGAAATTTTAAAATTCAATGTAGGTGGTTGCTGAAAATGTCGATTTATCATAATTTTATTAACATAAAAAAGAAAAACGTGCAAAAAAGAGTTTTTTTGAAAAAGTTTTTTCCAACACGAAATTTAACTTTTTGGCCAGACTAAGAATTTTTAGTATTTCAAATATTTTTCCGAAAATTACAGGAGCATACTATGAATCCTCTAATTTCCTATAATCTTGTACGAGTTTTGTAGCCTCATTTATATACCGTAATCTCAAAGAATTCAAAGAACTTTGTTCTTCGTAACTACAGTGATCTCAATTACCATAATTCTTGAATACCTCATTGATGTACTCTTTTCTTTCATTAAGTTTACAGTAATCCTATGGTATCACAAGCAGAAGGATATTCATTAAAGAACCCTTTATTCAATAATTACAGTAATCTTGTACTTTTAGTAACTAATCATTAAATCTAATAATTTCCCTATTTTTATTTTCTCAAACTTGATTAATTACATCACTTCATTTTTGTCAAATAATTACTCCACTTGAAGGATAATTATAATTTTCCCTTTCAGTTCAATGATCACTCAGAATTTCTCGAACCATTTAGCGTCCAATTTTCGCTTTGTACGCCATAATTAATTGGTTAATGACGACTAATGAACCATGTTATTCTTCGGCGGGCTCTTGTTTCGATTAGTCTTTTTTGCAAATCCGTCTAATTCTTCTATTGTCGGCCAAATCCGACAGTTTTACAATTTTTGGGAAAATAGCACTTTTAAAAGTTGTTTATATTTTTTGAAAAGTCTGTCGTATTAAACTTTTTTGGAAAACTAGTTTTTTTAATTTTTGGAAAGGGTAGTCTGATTTTTATTAATAAAGATTATGCCATTCTCTCTTATAATTTTTCGGCAAAATCTGACTAGTTTTCACCATCATAGCAATCTCCAATTTTTTGCAACTGTCAAAAGCAATTACGAAAACCCCGGATTATGTCGTTCTTTCTTACTCCCCTTCATATTTTCCAAGACTAATCTCTGTTCTGGTAGTAAAATTAAAATTTTTGCGATGGATAATCTGTAGCGTTGTTTACAGTTTTCCTGATGCTATTAATCTTGGCTAGAAATGTCGATATCAGCTTGTCTAAATCTCGAGCCAATTTGGAACCCAAAGTCCGGAATATTTAAAAAATCAAGTTTGAAAACTAACGACTTAAATTTAAAGAGTCCAAACTTTCTGGTTTTTAAACATACTTCAGAAATTCTGAAAATTCAGGAATTCTACAATTTAGAATAAAGCTTCGAAGTTCGAATTTTGGAATTTAAAATTTCGGAAAATCGACGACTTTAATCCCAGCTGTTATGTCCTTTCAGAATTCCGTTTTGACACTAATCCTTTGTTGAAAGCAATTACTCTTATTTTTGCTACAAATACACCCTCTGACTCCACCCAGTGCCTACTGTAATGAAACTCGGTAATTGAGATTATAATCCCGCCCGAGTTGAGTTGAGTAATTTCCCAGATTTAGTATAGTAAATTAGTCGGTTTCGAAACAGGTGTTTGGAAAATTGACGCTTATGTTACGCATAGTGTAGGCTCTCAATTGCTTATTTAACGAAGTGTCAGATGCTTATTTGAATAAGTGCAAGATACTTATTTAGCTCAATGTCAGATATGTATGTGAATAAATGCCAAATACTTGCCTAAATATCAGATACTTATTTTACTTAGTGTCAGTGACTCGTGTGAATAAACGTCGAATTTACTCGACTAAGTATATGATACTTATTTTAGTTAACGTTAGACTTTTTTAAGTAAGTAAATATAATTGAATGGATATCGTACTCATTTCACCTAACACCATACACTTACTCAACTCAGTATCACGTAATTATCTGACCAAACGTAAAATAATTATCTTGCTTAATGTCATAATTATTTAAATAAGCATTAGATGCTTAGTCAACTTTAATATTAGATGCTTATTTAGATAAACATTAGGTTGGAGGCTGATATTGTATTATTAAAAATTGGTTGTACACTTTTTGTACGAGACGTGGTCTCGAGGAGAAACCAAAATTGCCGACTTTTGTTTCAGGATTTTATTTTTTAATCCTTTTTGAATACTAGATAAGAATTTTTTATTATGAAGAATTTGATTGTGGATTGCTTTAACATGACGCGATCTTGAGGAGGAGATTAAAATTAATAATTTTCGTTACAAATTTCTTGTTCAAATAGGTATTAAATTAAATTTTTCTTTAGTCTGGATAAATCTCGATTGTATGTTTGTAATATGACCTGGTTGCAAATAGAAAATTAGGATTTTTTATAGATAAAATCTGATTATATTTTTTATTAAATGACGTGACTGTACAGAAAAAAATCCAACTAACTGATTATCGTCATGGGACCTAATTCATTTTTAAATTAGGTATTTAAGTAAATACCGAATTGAAAGTTATCACTTTATTGTAAAAAAATTTATTTCCGTTTTTTAGGTAATTGTGTGGCCTCAGGGAGAAAATAAGAGTAATTAATTTTCGCCTCGAATTGTCTTTTATTTTCGAAATTTATCATTTTCCTAGACCTTTTTTGAAATTTGTAATTTTTTAAAATGCTCTATTTACCTTAATATATAATTTAGTCGTGGCTATTATCGTAATCTCGACAAGTGTAATGTTTTCCGGTTCTGGCTAAACCCTGTAAGCCCCAATTTGCGTCAAGCTGTAGGGAACGTTGCTCTTAGGGCGGAACTAATTGAAAACCATTCAATTTGAATGTTTCGCGGATTCCATTTGCCAGATTCGACGGCTTTTTGGAATAAAAATAATTTTATGTCGAAATAAAAATAATCGTTATTTTTGCAGAAAAATGAGTTCCAGTGTTCAATGTTTCCCAATTTTGTCTAATTTCAAGTCAGAAAATTCTAATGTTGCGGCAATGTTGCAGAATCCAGGACTTCAGATTCCTACTTCTAATTCTAATTTCCTCGAGAAGGTCCTTGCAGGCCAGACCATGGACCCCCTCAGTTACTTGGCAGCCTTGTTGCCGAACGGGATCAGCTTCCAGAACCCCACCGTAACCGCCTCCGTTCCGCCTCATCTGACGGCCTTCTACGCGAACGACAGAAACAACATCGCTAGAGGCAATGTCACGAAGAGAAGAAACAGGACCACCTTCACCCATGACCAGGCCGCGGCTCTGGAGAAGGAGTACTCGATGGACCAGTACATGCCCAGGAGCAGGAGGGCCGTCGTCGCGGACTCCCTGAATCTGACGGAGAGTCAAGTGAAAACCTGGTTCCAAAACAGAAGAGCGAAGGATAAAAGAACCGACAAGCTTAATGGAATCCAGAATTCCAACCTTCTTTCCGCTCAAGACGAAAACCCAAGATCATGTTCCCAAAACTCCCAAAAACAAACGACTCCTACTTTCGACACGAATTTCCTGATGCCCCCTGTGTCGTCTCATATTAGACCGACTCCGTCTCCTTCTTCATCAGCAGCCTCCTCGACTCACTCCCCCATCAGTCCTCTAAGTCCTCTGATTAATGGTCCTGTGAATTTCTTGGCCAATTTCAACTCCTCGGCGAACTTGAATTCAGCCACCCTGACGGCCTTCTACATGCAAGCCCTCCAGCTACAGAACTCCCTCGCTTCTTCCCCTAGCTCCTAGAATACTGTGTTCTAGTACCTAGGGTACTGTATTCTAATTCCTAGAGCACTGTATTTAAGCTGACTTTAAACTGTTCCTTCTACTAGTCCTAGACTGATCTCATCCAGGGTCCATCAATATCAGTTTTGTCATTTATCTTTCGCCAATGAAAATTTTAATATTGTACAATATATACAATAAATCTTAAAACCTAGTAATTTGGGAATTCAACAACTCATAAATTTGGGAAATTATAAATTTCAAAATTACAGTTCTTAGGGGTATCGTGATGTTCAAATAATTTCTTGTATTTTTGGAGTCTGATTTTTTGTTTTCAATAATATCATTGTAAAAATCAAGGATAGTTTCTGCAAAATCGTTTTGAAATGATGTTTCAGAAATTCCAGAATCCTCGACTTTAATTTTTTCTAGAAATTTCAAAACCTTCAGATTATCTCAATATTCAGCAAATGCCTAAAAGAATAAAAGATAAAAATTTAAACACCTTCCGGTAATCAAGGATACTGTAAAATTTCAATAAATCCTTGACGTACTTTTAAATCCAATCTTCCTTCGTCATCTTTGAATAAAATTTTGATTATCCAATTTTATTAAAAATTGAAAAGGATCTGCAAGATAACGGATTATGAAATTTGTAACATGAAGATTAACCTCAAGATTCGAATTCGAAAGCATTAAGACTCCAAAATTTAGAAAACTCAAAAAATTTAGTTTTTTTTTAAGAAAAAAACAAACTACTAATCTAAAGACATTAAGAATTAATTAAAAATACAAATTAATTAAAAATTAATTAAAATTGAAATAAGTACAATTAAAAATTTGTCGGAAATTGCGTCACTAAAATTTACCTTTCGCTTTTTTACTCAGAAGTTCAAAAAACCTTGTTCAAAATAACTTCCAAGAATTCTCCATCGTACAGAAACACGTGTCATGTTCATTTAGAGACACAATCAAAATCTAATTGAAAATTTAAAGATTACTGTAATTTGAAAGACAAAATCGTCTATATATAGATTTATTGATGAATGAGACCAGGAAGAAATTTTTCAAGAAAAAATTAGCTTTTTTAGGAGAAATTGTTCTGTTTGAGAAAGTTGATCTTTCTGTCCTAAAAAATTTAATTTTCTGCTGGAGAATCTTTTGGCAATTTAGTTTAGATAAAAATAACATTGCTTTTCATTGATCGTTGAAAGATTTTCGAAAAGAGATTTGTCTTTGGAAATTCCTTTCCATATAAATATAAGATTGTTTTTCTGGATCTACATTTGCAGGAAGTTTACTTTCCTAAATCTATATTAATCCAGAGTTCTTTCTAAATATACATTAATACAGAGTTTATTTTTGTAGAATTCACGTTAATATGAAATCTATATTTTCAGAGAAAGTTCATTTCAGAACCGGGATCAAAATTGTTTTGCAGGTGGAAACTTTCTAAGAAAATTTAAGAACTATTTTTACAATCGTAATTAACGAAAAGAACTATAATAAAAAGTTCTGAAAAGCACTATAATGGAATTACAACTTCCAAGAAACAGCTAACGTTGTTATTTGGACCCTTAATGCTGTTTTAAAAGAGAAAATTGAGTTAGAGTCAAGTGATAAAGTACGAAAAAGTAAAAAGTAAAATTATAGTTCGACAAATTACGTTATTATGAGGAGTAATAGTCACAACTTTGCGGGATTTTCTCGACACGAATTTTCAGTTTTCATTGAACTCTGGAATTTCCACAATATTCTTGAAGAGTTTGACATTTTCTGCTAGAGCTTGAACTATTTCATTTATTTATGAGCATTTTACTACTTCGAAATCTGTTTCTGTACGTTAAAGTAATTATCGAAAGATTGATTATTGAAATCGGGATTGTGAACGAAGGAATTCGCAGCTCTCTCCTTGTCAGCCTGGGTTACTGTCATCATCGGGGAAGATCTCGGACTGCCATCATCCAGAGGGTTTCTAGGGACGACAGGGGGCGAGGCGGATTG